>JABASC010000359.1:0-44367 GCA_019776185.1 Plutomurus gul
TTTTTCAGCAAAAAAGCAATTTTTTACAAAGCATGCTTTTTTGCTTGGGAGTACCCTGAATAGTACATACATACACGATAGTACAGTATGCAAAGATGAAGGCGCGTATTTGGGGGAATGCTCGTACCCCCCTCTAAATTTATTAATTGTTTAATACATGAAGGATGGGGAAGGAGAAGCTAACTTAACATTTGTAAGATAGTCGGTGCCCCACCCGAAATTTAATTCTAGTTACGCCACTGCAGAGATATAAGTATGGTTGGAGCACACCAGCACGTGACGATATTTTTCACTGTTCGATATTATTATTGTTAGTGGCCAGCACCTATTTTCCACTTTGGCCTAAAACCCTTTATTATTATAACACGGGAGACTGGTGATTACACAAGTATAGGTATTTATGCCATTGTTGTTGTTAGAGTTGTGCCATGAGCGGGTTCCAGCGACGACGAACATTTTTCCGACTTAATCTCCTTCTTCCGATTATAGGTATATGGGTGCATATGGCGTTTTAGTAAGGCTATATTTGGAGCCACCAGCAGCAGCACCTTTTCGTGAACTGACTGCCAGTCACTGAGCTAGTAAATAGTTGATGACGAATATAGGAATCGTGTAGATTGGCTCAGATTGTCGATATGTAGGTGGGGAGATTTATATTCAAAAGAAAAAAGTCAACTCTTTCAGGCAATGCAAATCTGCACACCTTTTTCTTTGCACACAGGCTGCTGAAAATATTTGCGCATTGTGAACAGGGTAATGGGTCGTGGGTTTCTGGGTCGTTACTTTTCTACAGATGAAACCCACCCCACAGGGAAATAAAAACCGTCCAAGAATTTATTACTTTTAAAATATATTGTGGGAAATGTAAACGGATATTTTCCACCCAAAATTCCAAGATCCAGGGTTTTCGTAGAAAGTGCCTGTGTTTTTAGCTCCCCGATTATGAATCGGATGACAGAGTACGATAAGAGATCGTGTATTTAAATTACACTCGCGATTAGCACGTATTATCAGCATCTAATTCCATTAAAAACAGCACCGAGTGCATAGACACATACTAAACACAAATGTTCACTGTGTACTGTGTGTGCAGCAAAGATTTCACAGATTTCCTTTGATTTATGTGCTCACAGTCCACATTGGACAAATTTCGTTTGCAAAATTGCTTGCTTATTTTTTACTACCTACAATTTTACCTTTACCCATGGCCACATTCACAGTCAATAATTCTTACAGTGAGCCCCACATGAAAATGTATGTGTTTTAGTATTTCTAATGTTGTTAGTGCACGTCACAGTAATACCAACTCGCTTCACATGTACATAGTAAGTAGAATGGATGCAGTAGAGTAGGTAGTAGTATTTTTCACATGATGTGCCTACATAACGTATATTTGCACTTTATTCGTCGACACTTTTCACTTTAGTGCAGTGGCGAAGTAGAAAATTTTTCGGTAAAAGGATCAGAGTTAATATTATGGCCCGGGGCAATTCACTTCTCCATTGTTTCTTCCCATAGGATCCCTTTCTCTGTCTCTGCGTGCCCCTCGCATCAAAAATAACTTTTTGGAATGTCAAGTGTATACTGCGTATTATTATTACACTGCTAGCAGGTTCACACGCACTCCCCTCGTAAGTGGTGGAAATGTGCAAAATTGTCTATACCGCACACTCACGCAAGCACACATTGCATTATCTCAAAAGTGACTTAAAATTAAGTGGAATTTTTTTGCTTTTTTCTTCATGTGACGATGCTGTTACTAGATTACAGTGCGGACGGCAATACATGACATGACATTATTGCTAGCACATACGGACCATCTTACGTGGATGGTGTAGTTGGTAGTGGAAAACTTTTATTTAGCCTAAAGTTAAATTTTAATTTCTTTTAACAACTTTCCCATTTCATTTTAAAAATAAATGGGTTGGGTAGAGGGGAGTGGATGATGAGGATCCTCTGGCACGGGTCGTCTTCTTCTTTTGCCCACACAAAAGACTGCACTGACTGTTCGGGAAAGAAGAACGTTGGTTGCTCGCGTGTGTGCACTATTATAAGGTGGTGCGTGTGCACTTCCAGGAATCCCCAGGAAAAACTCATCATGATTATTGTGCCATGTGGAAATGAAAGTGCGTACACCGTTTGTTGGCTGTGTAACAGAAGATAGACACGATGTGCAACACAAAAGATGTGTCTACGCAATTTACTAACAATAAGAACATGTATCTTCTGACTTGACGGTGGGGGTAAGTCGTAACGGCCTATTAATAAATAATCACAGTTCAGAAGCACAGAGCTGTCTGTAGCAGTGAGTGAGTGAGTGGGAGTGAGAATGCCAAAATCGGGCTACACAACTCAAACACATAGAACTAAGGAATTGGAATAAACCCGGGGTTTCTGATGAGAATCCGACCCATGGGGTTTGGCCATTTTTCAGCTTGTAAAAGAAACAGACTGTTTTTCTTAATACAATACTTTTGGTTTATTTATTGTAAAATTGTCAAAAAACCCAATAGAACCCTTGTGGGATGTTGTTTTATCTGAAAGCCCCAAAACCCACTGCCTGAAGAGGCATTGTAGATAAACCCTGCCTTCTTGTATTCAAGAGCAATGCACAACAATGCAGTTCATACATGAGAACATGTCACATCACTTTTTCAGTATGTTTGTATCTACACGACTATCGGTATAATATGCAGACGGCACACACGCCATACATCACTATTAACCTTTCTCACCTCTCAGAAAGGAACAGCGACACGAACGAACGAAGGGAGGATTCATTTAAGCAACGCTGCTTCCGCGTTTATACGCACGACGAGGTGAGGCATTGTACACAGGGAAAAGAACAAGCCTGTTTACGATGCAATATGTACACAAAGCAGAAGAACAGTTACGGTGAGAGATTGTTGCAGATTGATATTCTTGAATGGTTGTTGTGGGCAAAGTGAGCGTCTGGGCTTATAATCATACATGATGTTTTCAGATATTCATTTTATTAGGATATAATGAGATACGATGAGATATTATGATATGTCGTGTACAATCTGCTTCCCATCACTGAAATCCGCTCACTTTCCCATACGTTTGCTGTCTGTCTTCTGTGTGCTCACAGAACAGGGAATCGGACTGGCCAAAAAACCCACCCATTAAGTCAAAAACCCAACTCATTTGATTTTTGGGTGATATTGAACATTGTTCCAAAAACCCCAACCCAGAACCGACGAAAAACCCTTTGGTCGGGTTCTTTTTAGTTCCCTGTCAGAGAAATATGTCCTTTTCCCATTATTGTCAGTTGCATTGCAATTTTGGTGTTGGCGACGCAGCGGCGAGGGGAAAGCACTGGAATAGTGGATAGCGTTTTTTCTAGGAGGAATGTGCTGCGTGAGCGGCGCTTGGAAATCGCAGCGGTTCATCCACAAAGGGATGATGATGATGATAACGTGTAGAGAAGGAGATAGTCGTACCGTGCAGATGGATTATGCACGGGGAGAAGAAGAAGAAAGTGAGGACAAGTAAAAAAGAAGGTTCACGAGCAAATAATTGAGTAGCCGCCAGGTCTAAGGTTTGCAGTCGAGTCCACAAATCCCAAGTGACGTCGTCATGTCATGACCCTACCATTCTCGCACCGCTAAGCTCCTCCAACCTATGCTTCCCTGCAATCTCCGCCGCACTTTCTCTCCAACACAGCATATGCACACACATATACCTTATATGTCCTGTCTGATGGGCACAAAAAATCAAGAACAGTTTTTATCCAATCTCCTTGTCTCATATTTACTGCCACACAAAGTCTGGATTCCTCATTTTAAATGTTCTTTTATTTTTGCTAGAATAATAATTCGAGCAACAGTGGTCATGCATAATGTTAGACAAACTATACACAGGTATTTAAAAGGGTGAAAGGTGTTGGTGATGTTTTTCCCGTTTGGTGCAAAAATCCTCACTGCAGAATGTTGATAAAGGTTTGCCTCGTGCTCCGTCTATTATTCCGTCAATGTATGTACGTGTTCAAACTCATGCTTCAAGATCTTTACCCGCGTGTACACACTGTGACTGGAAGCATAGCTAGAACATATGTGTCTACACTTTAAGTGTATGGGAAGTGTGGTGGTGAATGTGGGCCTATAGTGCTAGTAGCATGTATTTAGACAATAGGAGAAAGCGAACAATTCGCATTCGTGTAGTACATAATGGTAAGTATGTACATAAGAAAATTGGCTGCAGTAGATTCGGGAGAAAGCATTGAGCAGCTCCCCGTCGTCACATATTCCACGATATCATATCACACACACAGAAGCTACTTTCATTCTTTCCGTGCGTCTCGTCTCGTCTTCTTCCCATTCTGCTCCTACGAGTGCTATTGCCATGGCCATTATCTCACTAGAATACGATCCCAGGTCTTTAAACAGGAATACCGTCTCTCTACACTTCTTCTTCACTCACACACATTCTCGCTCCTCCACACACATTAATACTTACAGTCAGAAAGTGCGGACTTGGTGGTTGCATGCATCTTGTAACCAGGGTTTCGTGTCTGGCAATATTTTGACTATTTTATTACCCACCCTGCAAAAATGCATTAAAATCAATTGTGGATAAATTAATGAAGGAAATTTTCACGTATTGTTCATTTTTTAATGTAGTGGACTTGGTCTCTAGGAATCCCTGTGTCAAAGGTCACATAATTTTGATTGGTTCATTTTTAATATAGTTATAGCGTATAAACGCTGCCTGACTCTATTCTAACGATCCAAAAAAAAATTGTATTAAATACCCATATGGTTTCTTGGAGCAGGCGAAACCCTGGTTATAAGTGTGTATGTACAGAGAGTATGTGGGAACAGTCGTGCGACTTATAGTATAGATTTAAAAGGCGGCCACAGTGCGTTCGTCTTTTTGCATGTGTGTGTGCCAAGTATGTAGGTGGTGTGTAGAATGCGGTTATTGTATACGAAGATCGTTCCAGTCCCCCTCCCCCTCATCCCAAAACATATACTTGCCGCCATTTATTTCCCTGTTTCAAGACTTTTCTCTCTCGTCGACTCCATTCCGAAGAAAGAATTTCGTGGTTACAATGGCATCCGGTTTGCACCTATCACTAGCACCATTTCTACTTTTACACTGCCTACATACAAGAAAGGATAAGTGATCAGTCTCAGAACAGACGATCGAACGAAAGACTTATATAATGTAGTATATAGGATATGATGTGTCTACGTAGCAGAGTGCGATAAGAGATCGTTGTAAAATATAGGAGAGAGTGAAATTAATGAAATACACAAATAGGCACTTCACTTGTTCAGCGGGAAAAAAGAGATCGACATCTTCATTTACATGATGGAGAAAACTTTGGCCAAAGAAATTATCATTGCAAATCTGTGGAATATATTTCCAATGCGTGTCTTACAAAAATTTCACTACTATCTATCTATCCATCTCCTCGTCGTCTATTATCTGCTATCTATACATGATGTGCATGTATATTCAGTAGAAGTCTATATAGTTATCTGATTGTGAGTATATCCATTCTATAGACTCTATCTTCTGGTAGACTAGTAGGAATTTATGGAGAGAGAAAGTGACATTGGTTCGTCTTACTTTTAGAAAGTGAGCTAAAAGTTGATTCCAGTTAAAAATCGCTTAATTCGCTAAAGATTTCATTTAAAATATATCACTTGCTTACTTTGCATAAAAAGTAGAGTGATATTTTCGCAATTGTGTGAAGGAGAAGAAGAAAAAATGGCCCCGCTTACTTTTAACATTATTACATCAAAGACATGAAGTTTATCGCTTAAATTCGAGAGAGTAATAGTCTCTTCCTTTATAATACACAATGACTGATCTGGAATATCGGCGTTTAAAAGAAATGGCGCCGAGACAAAAAGTTTGAATGTGCAAAAGCTTTTTCAGAAAAAAGAAACTGAGGCTTTAGAATAAAGCGTATGCATTCAATCCTTTCCGCTCATCGGTCTCTGGCCCAATTCAACGTGTGCAGCCTTTTCGTCGACTTGACTTCAAGGTGAACGTGGTCGCATACTAAACACACAAAAATATGTAAATTCGGCTGACTCTGGAAATTTAGAATTGCATACTAACTAAATGGAAAAATGTGCTGCCTTTTTCTAAAGTCTTATCAAAGGGATGCACACATGTGCATTCCTTACGGAGTCTTCAGCAATTTTATCATCAGGGGCGATCAGGGTTTCGCAAATAACACTTTCTTGATAAAAAATCCCATCATGGGAATAATGGGATCAATGTAAAAAATGTGATTCATAACTAATGGAAAACAAATTTCTTTAGGATTGTTACCTACTACATGTTTAGGTACATGTTTACATTCAAATACCTAGCAAGTAGTACAAACTATTTCCCCAACAATCTTTACAAGAAAATCTTTCCCCTCTGTCAATTATTTTTATTTTTATTATCAAGGCGTAAATACAAATACCACATATGTTTGTAGGAGTCTTTAGTGGTATAGCTCTGTAATATAAATGCACTTTGCTGGGGGAACTGAAATTCTCAGTAATATTCTTACTAGCATTAACTACAAGTGTTAATAATGTATTTCCACTGTATTTTCCTGTGCAATGCATTGGGGGGAATTTTTTCCCAAGAATTCTTTCTACACCAAGAAGAAGAATGTGGTGGTGGAAAGATTGAAAAAGGGTGAAGGACA
Source organism: Plutomurus gul (assembly GCA_019776185.1). NCBI lineage: Eukaryota > Metazoa > Arthropoda > Collembola > Entomobryomorpha > Tomoceridae > Plutomurus > Plutomurus gul. The sequence continues at coordinate 6,683 of JABASC010000359.1, forward strand.
GCCGCGGTGCGTATTTTTTTTATACAAAAGCTCTTCCCTTCTTCATGAGAAATGATTTCCAGATCTGACATCTTCTTGGATATAATAATGGCGCGTGAGAGCCATTTTCTGCGATCACCTGCACACACAGCAACTGGGCCACGAAAAACTTTTCCTGAATGTAGCTGCACACACAGCACCACAAATGTATCTGTGCTATACAATTGCCTTTATTTGAATGCTTAGAATCATTCTACGAGAAAGGATATAAAATTGATACTTTGACAACTTTTCTGAAAGCACAATTTCCTCCCCGTGACCTAATAGAAAGTACAACTTCTTGAGATACTTTCACGTAATTGCATGTGATCAAAATTAGTTCAAGCTGAGTCAATGCTATTAGTAGGAATGTTACACCTAAAAAATTCAACATGTGCGTTTAAATGCGAAGCGAAATCCACTTTCATGAAAATTGTATAGCAAAAATCACCTTTAATTGCTACCACTTCACGCGACAAACGTTCAATTAAAATCAGGTGTAAACGAGCAATGTCCGTTATTAGGAACAGCAATAAACACATGGCTGTGTTCTCTCGGGGAGCTGGTGGTGCCATTGGATATTGAAATCGGAAGCATCCCCCCCAAAAGTGTTCACAACAACCACGTTGTAAAAATTAGTGTTTTTTTCCTTGTGAAATGATAATATCGGCCTCCTTCAATACAAAATTATAGATGAAACCGCTCAAACTACAACAAGAGGAACAATAACGTGATAAAAGATTGGTCATAATAATATTCTGTCTTTTCAAATGGAGTTGGGGACCTCAGGGGGTAAATGTTACCGGTTTCTTTGAAATTATTAACAAAGTTTGTAAATTATCATTTATTTATAAAAGATATTGGAGCAGGTCACACGGCGCCGCTTATACTATATAAGTCAAACAAGTGGGTATTGACACAGCGAGAGAGCTCACTATGGGAGATATAATCAATTTCAATAATTCATTCAATGTATTTAAGGAGAGCAGCAACAACAATATTCCCAGTTGGAAGCAAGGAAATGACTGACTTTGGCTTTCCTTTCTCATTTCGTAGTAGTTTACAGAAACAGCCACCTTTCAGCACTGAAATACTCACATGCGACCGCAAAACAGATAAGAATCGAACTGCGACGAGGCCAACATGCAAACTGCTATTGTCTATAGAACCAGAATACAAGCCACGTCGTTTAAATAATTAACTCGTCACACTATTACTATTTGTATTCTTCAAATACTGCGACAGGTGTATCATTATTGAGTAATTTCGGTGCTTTCACGAAGTAAGGGGAAAATTTAAAGTTTTCCAGTAAATTGTCACAGCTTGAAAATTTACATAGATTAAGTAAAAGAAAGTATTGAGTCTGTTGTAACAATTTCTTTGCTCTCAAGGCAGCATTTTTTCCTTCGTCGAAAGTTTACTGTTATAGTCACATGTTAGAGACTCCTTGGTGGTTTTCCCATTTTTCCTCTCTGTAGATATACGCATAGAATATGTGTGGAAAAAAAACGTCCGAGTCAGCAGCATGTATATATAATGGCATTCGTATAATAATAAGTAGTTGATTCAATGGGAGAATAGTAAACTACAGTGAATTGAATTGAGTGAACTAAAATTGAATTTAGCTACCGTGCTATTTCTTTTCCTTCACATTTGCGATAAGTTGCAAGGAGAAAAGAGTGTGTGAAATGAAGAAAGCATGTTTTTTGCTTGTATTTATCAACAGTACAAACAAACAGACGGTGTCATGTCTCAATCCTACGCATTAGTATATAGCTAGCTACTCTGTTTTCTCACATGAACGACGTGCACACACGTGTGACTGTGATAACACTGTGAAGGTGCTCATACATATAAATACACTAATGTTTCTCGTAGAACACAACTCTCAAGCTCTGGAGCAACGCAAAATTTTACAATTTCCGAGTAGCGAGTCTGTCTGAAACTATTGTCATCATTTGTACGTATTGCCATGCACAGCACTCGCAAAGCATCATGTTTTTTGCATGAAAAAAACCTATAGAAGTAGATTTTCTCTTGCTGCTGCTGCTGGTTCTGCTCTACAGGAAAGTTTACTTTCTTTATTGAAGAGTTCAGTCACAGTGTATACTACTCTCCGAGTACATTATGTATATTGGGCGTAATAGGAGCTGTGCCGTTGTAGGTGGCAGAAATTGATTACATATGTAAATTTGAACTGTAGAGATGCGACTGACTCGAGCAGAAAATTCGAACAGACTTTTACGCTTCACAATATGCAGTTCGTGTGTATCCTTAGAAACAGTTCTTGCATAGTATCTTGACCCTTTGAAAAATAATGTCATATTTTACAAGAATTAAATAAATATTCAATAGGATTTAGAATTGTTTCATATTTCCTTCATTTTAAAACGAGGGTTAAAGTAGGAATTCCCACTAAAAAATGGAAGATAGTAAATTACATGCCGGAAATTTCAATGGGTGAATCCATCCGTTTAAAATTTGAAAATGAATGTAGGCAAATATTTAAAAAACTGCTTAAAACTTAAAAATTGATTCTATATTTAAAATTTTTCAAGTAAAATTTATTTTCAGATATCAGAATTCAAAGATTGAAATAAGTAATATCAAAGATGACTACAACTTAAAATTAACACAATCCAAAACGAATTAATCGTTAGGAAATTTCGTTTCGTTGAATCAAGAAATCCGAATGGATTCTACGTTATAAGAATGTTATTGATCCCATGGAAGTGACTGACTCGAAATAAATATGCACAGAGAGAGAGACAGAGCCACATAGTACACACTAGGCAAGTACATGACAGGCTGGCACCATTTTACAATCGAGTAGGCACTGACACACACAAACCTACAATACTATATAGACTGTCTATTCCATTATGCCTTCGTGTTTCGATTCGATATCCGTTTCCTGACCATTTTCCTAATTCATATCCACCTGTTTGCTGATTACACAGCGTAAGACTGCGTCGGCAGTAAAACATTGTAATTTATTCTCACTGCTCCAATCATTCCCCCAAATAAAGGAAAAATTACTCACAAATTATTAGGCATGAAAATTGGTGGTGGAAGAAGAAATCATTAAATACACAAATAAGGTATCCATCATCATACGAATGAAATTAAGGAATCTATTTAAGGCGGCTAATTTGAAAATCGTACTGAACTACATTGTGGTGGTGGTGCGACAGAGTGAGAGTGGGCCCAAACGATCTGCTCCATATAATAATAACATGAGTTCCTTATAGACGTTTGCATTTATTACTCGCGCAGCACATGTTAAAGTACCATTCCATGTTTTTCCCACAAGAGAGACTGACTGTGTAACTTGAATGCTGTGCATATGTTTTCCTATTCAGAACACGTAGAGAGTCAGAGAGAGAGAGAGACGTAGAGCACAGTGGGTACAAGTGCATTTGAGTGGTTGGTGGGATATAAGGAAATCCTGAAATCCAATTTAGTGTCCAGTGTGTGTGTGCATAAAAGGAAGTGAATCGTGATGAATTTATCATAAGGATATGCAAAGGCGGCCTAAAGCCGTTCAATGGTCTCGCTTTATTGTTCACGAGCGTGTGAGAGAAAGGGAGAGCCATACAACCAACCAGTCAGCCAGCCAGCCAGCCACACAGGAACACATGAACTGTATCTCCTTTATAGTAGTACAATTCTCGGCTCACTAAATCTCAGTGAATTTGAATGCAGATTAAATAATATTTACCACCAATAGCACCATCGGCGCTCATCCCGTTACACACACAGAATTCCTTGCATAAAGGAAGGAGCTGGTGCTGACACAGTGGCTGAGATTATTAGACGAAGACTTTGTCATTCAATAAATCTCTCTCCATTCTTCCACTATTTACAGAAAAACGCATTCATCACCAATGAATATTATTAACTCCTTCATTCACTTGTGTGAAAAGATTATTTATTATTATTATAGCGAGTCACTGGGAACCGTACAAGAAAAGATTACTCTAACTTTGCTATACACTTACATACATACGTGCATTACATGGGGGAAATCAATTAATTTTGACCAGAGGCACTCTTTCATGAGACGAGTGGGAGGGTTCACAATTCAATGTCTACTACGTGGAAATTGAACAGAGCCACGGAGAAAGAGACAAAATTGCTTGTATCTTCTTATTACATAGAAAAGCAACAAGAGCGTCAATCTCCTTTCAGTAAGTAAATGGAGCGAGCGAGAGCGAGAGAGAGAGAGAATGTACATTTTGACAAACGATAGGTCTTATTAAGTGAGTGAGTGTGTGTGTGTGTGTGTGTGTCAGAAATGTTCACGTCAGTGCAATAGAAAATGTATTCGTTGTTGTTGGTGGGAAATGAGATGAACAAATTAAATAAGAAAGGATGAATGAATCAAGTGTGCAGAGGGGTTCTCATCAACTTGTACGTGTTATAGTGCTGTGTGTTGTGCTTGGTGCATTCATGCACGTCAAGTGAACTGAAGGAAAAGAAAATAGTGAGTAGCAGGAAAGAAATAATTTGTTCAGTCGTCTAACTCCTCCTCTCTCACAGTCTAATTTGAATCTACGAAATAGAGAGACACAGAGATGGTTTGACATTGTGCAAATTAACGGAATTTAAATGCCTCACTGTGACAACTGAACCTTCGTATCTTTCTAAACAGTATACAATTTATATTCCATAGCATTGATAAAGATAAATAGAGGAGACTGTAGATTTGTGTGGGGGAGGAGGAGGAGGAGGAGGAGGAGGAGGAGGCAGGCAGTGGATTTAATAAATATTTGGATAGATTATTTCAACACAATGTTCCCTTTTGAAGCGTGTCCCAAGCTTCTAAATTAAATAAACTCGTTCACGTTTCTTTCTATTCAAGATTTCATTATATTATCCGGTTGAGCACAGAGCTTAAGAAGAGTGAAGACTGTGTTCCCTTTACAAAATGTTCCTTTTGCTCGCTGTATGATCTGACTGTGTGACTGTGACTGAAGTTGAGGGGAAGGGTTGCTGCTTTACTTTCACTTTTACTAACTAACACAATCAGTCGACCTCCCAGTCACTGCTCCACCAGTAAGAATGGCTTTGCTCTCACAAATGAAAAATCACAGACACATTTCCTAAAATAGGAAATTCTACTTTAGGCATTCTTCTTCTGCTTCTTTCTCGAGAAACTGCGGATTAACCTTACAGCTATTACTTTATTACTCACTACATCCAAATGCTTGTGTGTGTGTGTGTGTGTGCACGTTCTTCTTCTACCCATGCGTTTGTCTGTGTGCAGCCACACTCTGACTCTCTCTCTCTCTCTCTCTCTAGGGTTATCATCTCTTCGACATCCTCACTCTGTCTTCTTTAGCTCCTGTTACCTTGCTCAAGTTGAAAATCTCTTAAAAACCTAATTTCATTTCCTCCGGTTTACTTTCTCCATTTCATCATCTCCTCTACTTTCTCCCCCCATGTGGACGGTGCTGCTCCTGCTGCCTATTCACTTGTAGACAAATTGACATTTTCTAAATTCTAACTATGATAATAAATAGTAAATTAAGTTGTTCGTGCGTAGATAATTCTATTTAGCCGCACACACAGTATTTTCTAGTAGTAGGTAGTACTAGTTCAGCAGGAGGTAATCTTTCAGAGAAAGTAAGTAGGCGATCCATTCACCGGTAACATGTATCTATTCAGATAACCAACGGAATTATCTACCTGGATATTTAATGTACTGTTGATTCCACATGGCGGACGTCTATACTCTACTCATTCTTTGCTTACTACGTTGGTTCCGCTACAGTAAATGGCTATTGGGTAGCTGCTGCTGTGTATATGCATTACACGCTCTGAATACACACACGCGTGCTCTCACAGAGACAACTTTTTGCCATTACTAATGTGGCACGTATCTTTCGGTCTTATTAGCAGAGGAGGAGCTATTGCTTTTTCTCCGGCAGACTTTTTTATGTTGGCATCTCACGATATTGAAATTACTGTCTGTATATAAACATATTTTCAAGTATTACAGCACAACTTCTATTTGTATGTATTTATGGTCAGAGATCAATAAATGTCACCATTTCAGATATTTAGAAACACCGTGACCAAATTGGTGTAAAACCCTCAAAAACATGGCTCCAATTTTGAATTTCGTATAGGTAAGTTATAGGTGAATTTAATTCTGGACAACATTGTAACTGACAATGTGAACTCTGATTTTATTGTTTATTTGCTGGCACAGATCACCTTAGCGAGTTATAATAGCTTTAAAATTGTTGCTACTGTTCTGGTTGTGTTGTATGATAGTTGGAATAGATTCGTGTAGGAATATTTCCATTTTTGGTAGTTTATTGTGAGGCCGTAACGTATATTTTCAAGATTTATCGCCACTTGTGCACATTAACTACATAAAAGAGAAAGCAATTCTGTATACCGTGGTAGTAGTGTAAGATTGGTTGCACAACGTGCATCATAAACATGAGATAATGCATGGATATTGTAGCAGTGTGCAGATGCGAGGAACATGAATGAGATGACACTTAATAACATCAAGGACGTTAGTGGAGAGCCCACGCAAATTAAGACTCGTTCCAGCCGCCACTGTCTCTTCTGCTCTAAACAGAGCGACACAGCACACAGATACTTAGAGAGAGAGAGAGAGACAGAGTCGTGTACTGTACACACATAGAAACAAGCACAAAGCAAATGGAAAGAATTTCCGGCTGAGCTGCTCGAATTCCTTCTGAGCGGAAGTAGTCGAGCGAGAAAGAAACATAAGACAAGAGAACACAACACAATTTGTTGCAAAATTACTTACAGCTTTCTACATCTAACCTACAACGTAGTAAGCATACATACATACGTACAACATCTGAAAGATAAAAAAGCCAAAGGGAGTCCCGTCCAAAATGCAATGTTATCAGTAGACAAGAAGAAAAAATAAAATACGCCAGACAACAAGATGCTTTTACCTATTTCATGGTTGCAGATCAAAGTACCTTGTTGCCATTGACAGATATTAAATCATCTCGCTCATTCACAAAACAAATACAAAAAACGATGGTCATTTCACAATTTCTTGTATTAATATTATCATAGGAAATCATTCAATCCAATTTTAAATTGCAAGGCCAATTTTGCAAATTGTTTTGGAAAATAATAAGAAGCAATCAGTAAAGAGTCTTCCTATTTGTTTTTAATCTCACATCTCGTGTATTCACTTTTTAAATTACAGGAAGGCAGTTAGAGTTTTACAGTAATTTTAAGTGATGATTTATTTCGTGTTTTAAGATTTTGAATTGAAATAAGTGAACAAGAAGATGTATTCCAAAAACATCTTCTGCATCGCTCTCACCCCTTCTAGTATTACGGTGCACAGAATATAAAATTAGCCAAAACCTCATGTCATCGGGAAGGGACATCGGGGCTGGCAAAAAGTTTCGAAATAGAATTCAGCTGGCTGCCGTTTTGGTTCGTAAGGGAAAAGGGTGGTCGTGGGTACGATATTCTGTGAGTGCATGAAAAGTGAAGAATGTGTGTGAGCCAGGGAGGGAAAAGTTAACATAGGTAACCAGGAGAAGGTGAAAGCGTGGAAAGTGAACTTTAACGTAGCCACCGAATGGATGAGCGTGTGTGTAGAGTTGTACATTCGTAGAGAGAAAGCAGCAGAGAGAAAGAAGCTGTTTTCAAAGGTTTAATGGCTGCCGACAAGTGTGGTGAAGGAAGTTTGCTAGAGGAAATCTTAGCATTAGCACAGGAATTTCGTGGCTAGAGACTCCAAGTGGTCGAGTGCAGTTCAACGGTGAGTCGAGTCAGCCAGCCAGCCACTACTTTGCCTCCTTTCACTCTCTTCTTCTCTCGTACTTCTACTTTCCCTCAGTTCTTCCTCTCTCGTTGTCGTTCTCGGCCAAAGATGAAATTAGCTCCAGACTCGTAATATTTCATGTGGTTTCATGTACGTGTTTCATCTCGTATATCGGAATTTAGTATTAGAAATAAGACCTTAAAGTCCTTCTCCATGACTCATACAACTCGCACATCTATTGTAACTAAATACATTGCGTAAGTTTACAAGTGAAATTTTATGTGTGTTTGTGTATGCAATGTATAATAAATAGCCTGCAGTACAAATACAAAATGGACAACATGCACTTGAACCTAAGGGGTGCACCATAATCGCGAAATCCTGGGGCCCGTTTCACCAGGATTAGTAAAGTGTAAAGTCCTATGTATATAACATTAGACTTTACACTTTACTAGCCCTGGTGAAACGGGCACCTGGTAAAATGGTAACTAGTGAGTCAGTGACTCTTTCTTAATCGATTGACTTTTTATAAGCACAACATTTTGCTCAAAAAGTGTCAACATTGCGTAGCTTTTAGTTGCGAGTTTATAAATGTGGGTCCATAGTGATTTATAACTTGTGATGACGTCATTATCGGAATAAGGCACAAATGCTCTACATAACCAAAGTTTCACACAATTTCTTACCGTTACAATGTGATTTTACCCGACAATTCTAATTAAAAAATTGTCCTAAGCAAGAAGTTAGAAAGGAAGCATAGTTACAGCTGTAAAATTAATACAAGTCGATGTATTTAGTGAGCAGAGAGTCTCCAGGTCAGGTCACAGCAGCGCCCATCTAATTTAAGGAAAGGGAAAGAGAGAAAGACACACAGAGAGAGAAAAAAGAATAAAGTTTCACTACTTTTCTCAAAGACAAATAAATTGGAAAGAATCAGGTGAGCTTAAAGGCACCATGCTATTTATAAACTTAACCTATAATTCGGGTGACATTCAAAGGCAGACTCGAAAGCGTGGCTGTCTGCAGCAAAAGTGAAGAATAATCGCGCCTGCTAACTTTGAAATAGTACGGTGCTATTAATGTGCAAATATGTTAAAAGTAATTTAATTTCAGTTTTTGAAGCCCGGTATTCACTTCATATCGAGGTTAGCTCAACTAGTACAAAAAGTGTACAGAGTTCCTATACTATCTAAAATGATTTGTCCATCAAACATGTTTATTGGACATCGTCCAAAATGACAAACGCTGTCTAAAATTGAATATACATATTTTTGGTCGTATCAAATTCAAAATTGGAGCAATTCTTTTAGGATTTTCTCGATAAATTTGAAAATCGGCCATTTTATGTCATTTTGGTCAATTTGGACGACATCCGTCAAATTGTGTCCAACTTCGTAATTAGAAACCCTTCAAATTTCTGCTGCAGTACATATAGGAACTTGATAGTTGTGTTATTAGTTATGTGGGTGCACCCCCTCCCCCCTTGGAATACCTTCAGAAAAGTATATATATATAGTAAATAGTATCAGGAATGTAGGTATAAAATTTCACTGTATGTAATCTTCGCTTTGCAGATTCCTGAGCGTTGTGTGATGGTTGGTTGCCAAGGCTCTTTGTCATTCCGTATGTGTATGATGTAACAAATTACAGTTTTTTGATGAGATCCGTGTGCGTGGATCCAATGGATTTCTGACTATTTGACACGAGCACATTGCAAAAAGACACTTTCTCAATGAGGTAATAAAAAGCTGGGAATCCAACAGTTTCACGACGAAAAAGAAGTAAGTAGGACGATCGCAGGACGACGACACATAAAATAAGTTCTGCTCACGTCACATTACTAGTCATTAGTGTCTTCTCTTTCGCAGCACCAGACTCTCCGCCGCGTTCGGTTCTGCTGCTGGTCTGATCGTCGGGGGAAACGCTCAATCCTAAAAAAATACAATCAACCATGAAATTAATGGTCAAATATTAGTCTGCATTAGTCCACTTAATGCTTCAATGAATGTTATTGTAATCACAGGACTTATAGGAAACGAGAAACCTATTCACACAATCAAATCCCTTACTTACTTAATCCCAACTACTGCATTGCCTGATGCTAAATGCTGTGACGACCTTTTCTTACTCTTTTTCTCTCCATGTTTCCATTCCATTGCCACAACTAAAGAAAGTTGGTTTTTCCAGTTGATATTTGCCATCCCATTGACAACAGGTGTAGCCAGCAGAGAATAATCACAGCAGAAATTCATCCGTTACTTTCTTAATGCAATAAGAACGTTCACAATTATCTTTAATAACGCATTAGTTTCAGGAGGGGATGTTTCGAAACTCGTTCCTCCCTTAAAAGTAGAAATTTCGCAATAGGGTGGAGCTACGTTAACATGGGTAAAATAGGAAAACTGTCCCCAAATCCACCTCCCTTGATCCGCCCCTGATTAGTATGTACATGTGTTGGACATGAACGAAATAGAGAACATCGATGCTAAAAAAGAACTCAACGTTTAAGTGAAGAAGAAACGTAAAAAGTTGGTCATGAATATGAACGCGAGTTTTATAGACAGAAAATATGATGTACTTATATATAATAGGATTGAGTTATCGCAGTTAAGTGTCTATGGGCTACTTAGTAGTAAATAAATGACTGCAGTGACCAGCCCAGTAACAGACCATTGGATGCATTGTGTGTGTGTGCACTAGAAAATGAAGTACGAGTGGTGATAGAAATAATGGACAGAAACGTATGTGTCATGTCCTGTGTGTGTGTGTGTGTGTGTGCATGTGGTGCAGAGAGAGGAGGACACAAGAGGACAGCTATAGAAATCCAAGGGAGAGCGCCAGAGAGGCAACAAATAGGTTGCTGTCGACGACTGGCGTAAAGAAAATAAATATCTAGAAATATCCTTTGAAGAATAAACACGTCTTTCAGCTGAACACTTCAGGCCAAGGGGAGACAATACAAAAATGAATGATCTTCTCTCTCGCTTTGTGCAAAATGTATACTGGCCACTGAGAGAGAGAGAGAGAGAGTTCATCTATAGAAGTATCAGCGATACATCTGTAGTCAGATGTTAAGTATCTTTGCCCACCTCATTGTCTGCTTGACTCGGAGGAAATATATCAACGCTCTGTCCTACTGCTCGTCTGTCTACTGCCACACACTACAGACAGAAGCCTCCTGTCTTGTCACAACACACACACACACACACATTGACAATACTCTGAGGAGAAGCAACACACAGTTTACAGAGGAATACATGTAGCTCCTCGGGTACACACACGCACCTACTGTGCTATAATAATATCCCAATGTGATAACATGTATTTATATATATAGAGAGAGAGAGTGGGAGAGAGTATCTATTTCCATTTCTAGTAATCGTACATTTCTCGTGGAAATCCTCCATGTGTAGATTTCTGTGTGTGGTTAGAATAGCATTAATTTTTGCAAAAAGGATTTTAGAGTGTTTGTGGTTGATATTTTGAAGAAAATGAGTGCGTGTGTGTGTGTGTGTGCTCAGGGCGTGTGAATTAATACGAGAAGCGATGTGTTGTTTCAAGATTACTGCCTCCAGGCACAGATTAGTACGTATTGCATTAGAGAGAGGAAGGAAGCAAGTCGCAACGATTCTAGCAGTGAGACGGCGGCGGAGCGTCGTCTTCTTTTCTCGAAGACTCCCACTGCTAAGATAATAAGTTGAGGATGTAAAATATACGAATCCAGCAGTAAAAGCGTATACATGCGTATAAAGACAACATGTGACTGCACTAAAGGAAAACTCTGAATGTCCCTCTCTCTCTTTCTATCTTTTTATGCTGATATGCTAAGTAAAAGTAAACATTGCGTAGAATTCTTGAGATTTCACTTGCTACTGTGCTGGGTTAGTACAGACATAAAGACAGACGCACACACACACATATATTTGCCACATGAAGCTTAAGATATAATATATTAGCAGCAGCAGCAGTAGATGTTACGCAACAGTACAGATATTATACATGTGGAGTCCGGAAACTGTAAGTAAGTAGATGAGACAGTGTGTACATATGTGTGTGATGTAATGTGGGAGTAAGCGGAGATGGCTGTGGCGGCGGGGCGGCGGCGGGTTTTGCAAGGGAAATTCTTAAAGACATTAGTCTTGACTTAACATATGGTGCAACCACAGGTTTTACCGCCTGTCACTGGCGCTTTTGCCACGCTCCTTGTTTAATATCCATGTAATTAATGTCTTGTGCTTTTACTCTCTCTCTCTTTCTATCTATTTAGCTCTCTCTCTCTCTCTCGACTATATTTCAAACATTTACGACCGCAGTGACTCACATAATAAAGTAGTCAGAGAGAGAGAGAGAGGCACTCTGTGTTAGAATGGTTCAGACAAAATCTTTAGGGGCGCAAAATTGCAAACAAACATTGTAAAATATATTTGTCTGACTAGACGCAATGTTCTTGAGAAAGATGCCACTGCAATTGCATTGCAGTTGAGTAAAAATGTGGCTGGGACGGTGAAATCACAGAGCGGCTCTGTAGTATAGACTCTATAGTATTTATATATTGGACATAATTAGCTGAGGGATATGCGTTGGTAGAATGTGCGGATAATTACTAAAGGCGAGAGGCCTGCAGCAATTTCAGTTGAGAAGAGAGAGAGCTGCTCCATTGATTCTTTTCTGGAAATATAATGTCTGTGCATACTAAATAATAGTCTGGATCCTCGTGCCAGCCTTGAAATTACTTATTCAGATTTCAAAACAAAGACTTTCCACTCTAAGCATCTTCAAGTGGTGGGCTGATGCTGTGCTCCACCTTTATTTAAAAGCCAACATAAGTGGCCTAGGCAAAATCTCAATTTTCCTATGTTTTAATGTTGGGAGGCTAAATGTGCTTTCTAGAACTGTTGTGCACTTCACAGAGCAGAAATATACACGCTAATAAGTAGAATCGATGTTTCCGGTATTTGAGTTGGGCTGCTGGTCACACGTAATAAGTTTTATGACAAATTTCGGCTCATCTCTAGCAGCGCCATCGTTCTTGTAAGTGGAAGCAGTCCAATGAGTCAGTTCAAGGAACGCAGCTAGAGACTATCAAATTGGAAAAGCCACAGACCAGAACCATGAAGAGGAAAGTGGTTTTAATTACCGGAAAGTGAGACACAGACCCACACAGAGAGATAGGAATATCATGCTTTAATCATTCTCAAAATTTTAGCAACACTCTGTTATTAGTATTTAGATGTAGAAGCAATTCAGATAAATAAATGGCCGCGTACATTCAAACTAACATATATATTATATTTATATAAACATTAAGAAGAATTCTTCTCGAATGTCAGTGGGTGGGGATGGGGGCGGGAGCAGAACTAAAATTAGACCAAATCAATTCTATAGTGTTATTTTATTTATGATTGACTCGTAGTTACACATTTACAAATTAATATGAAAATCCTTGGGAAATATTCTTGCAACATTTCATGCAAATTGATTGAACAAAGGATAGACAAATCTGTGTTCTTTATGTGCAGTGAAAAATGTGCAAAGAAAAAGTTTACACGTGTATTTAACTACGTAATTGGTTCTTGGTAGGGAATATGGGAAACAACTTTGATGTATAGATACCTATGGTAGAAGTAAAGGGAAATGGTGAGAGTTTAAGTGAATAACATATGCATAGCATAATGTATAGAAGAAGCATTTAATAGAATCTGTAGCCGTCCAATGCTAGAAATCTAAATGCGCATACATAGAGCCAGAGAGAAAGTTTCTTTCGAAAGGAGGCAAAGAAAAAGTAAGATAATTAAGCGGCAGTTGTGATTTTTATTTGGCACGAATAAATCCACTGCCACACATAGTAGAATGTATGTTAAATGTGCATATGTGTATATAAGCACGTGTCTCCAGACACTTTTAAATAGTAACATCGTATCATATGGCAGTTGGCAGAGTATTCTATATAAGATTTAGTTGCTGGCTATATACATATATGTGATATGTGCATGCTCACTCGACTCATTCAATTTACCTTGGCTAAACTTTGCTAATCTTATCTTCAGTTGTTGTAATTTATGAATACGAATGCGTACATTTGTAACTTGTACATTTAAATTTGTCTTTTGTGTGTGTATGTAAGTTTTAGGCTAAGGTGGTAGTAGCCCAGCTCAAAATTTCTCAAATTACTTCCTGTGTACCACCACCGTGTTCAGCACAGGTCGATATTCCTGTTAACTTAAGTAGTCTGTGAACTGTGCCTTACACAGAGCACACCAGCAGATATGCATTGTAAGTGTCCATATCTACTTAGCACTAGCAGTGGGAGAATTTATTCTAAAAATGCATTCGTACGGTACAAGGGTATTATCATACACGAGCAACACTTAACCTTCGTAGGCAGGGTTTCCGATATGATTTATCACACTGGGATTAATTACTGGGATTATTACAGTGCACTGTGTCTCGTGATTAATGTGATAAATATGATTTAATATCGTATCCATTTTATGAATTCATCACAACAATTTTTCACATTAATCCCATTATTCACAGTAATGGGATTTTTAGAAAGAAAGTTATATTTAGGAAACCCTGAGGACCAGCAGGAGCAGAATACAAGCAGAAAATAAGATAAGCGTACTGAACTGTACATCCTTATCCGTATGTTAGCCGAATGGTATGAAACCCGCTGTATCTGAGTAAGTTCAATGACTTTACTTTTACAGAGTAGAACCTGCAGCGAGCCGCGAACTTTCACTAAACACTATACACAGTGTCTGTACATTAGTACAGGACTTAAGTACAAGTTTCTGAACTCAATTGAGTTAGCTCTCAGTTGGAAATTCAACTTGACTTTGTGGGGAATTGTGCGTAATAAGTCCAAAAGTGCCTAAATACTTTCATAATCTTTGTGCCGAGTAAAAGGAAAGATAGAATAGACGGGGGCAGGCAGCCGGTAACTAGTAAGCACTAGTTACCACCACCCCACCACCACTGCAACTACCAGCCTCTACTCAAAGCTCATTTCTAAAGATCACAGTAGTGCTGCTGGCTTCTGTATTCTCGCAGATTACTTCTCTGTATTCTGTTGCACAAGAAACTTCTCGGGCCAAAGATCTCTCCGCTTTAATTGTATTCCTTTTTGGAGACTGACTCAATCTCATTTACTAATTAACATCGTTTCATATTAAATACTAGTTTAGTAATGTATAAAGTTGATTGGACAACTGAATAGACAAAAATTGACTCTGGGGCTAATTAATAAAAATAGTTTTTTAATTCTGCTAACACATGAAATACAGAATTATTTGTATGGTGGTGGGGTGGGGTGGGGTGGGGAGGTGAGCAGATTTTGTTGCAACTATTGAATAGATATTCAGTGTGTTGTTGTTACTAGAAGACAAGTGGTATTTATAGCCGCATCAGCATCTCTCTTTCAGTCTACTTTAATAGCTAATACACTTAAGATGAGGGATACGAGAAGAGTTAAAAGGCTTAAGTGGAAAATTATAGCAGCAACATTTCTACCTTGATCCGCTTTAGCTTTGTTAACGGAGAAATCGATAGTACGGTGTGTCGCACGCTTTCTCAATCTGTACATTGAAAGTCTGATGAATTTTATGAACACATAAACACCAACAACAACGACACATCTACAAACACCAACTACTACAAATTTAAAACGATTTTTTTAGAGATTGCCAATTTCAAGGTTTTGGGATTAATTGCTGTGATTAATGTAAATGGGATTTACTACCCTATGCATGCTATTAATTAATCACATTTTCCCACTGGGATTTTACCATTAGGAAACCCTGGCCAATTTAATGTATTACGCTCTGATGTGTATCTTACTAGTGATTAGTTTATTCGTAGTAAAATATTTTAAAGTTTAATTACAAAATGAATGATTACAATTACAATTAAGTAAACTAGCACTAAATAAAAAGTGTGTAGGCATAAATTTTCAGTGTAAGGTCAAGGTGTTGGTGCACACGACATAATTGCATTTGTGTTTAAAGCCTAGGCACTTTGCGACAACATATTTCTTTTTTCAAGAAACATTAGTGCTTTCGTTTCATTTCACTTTCTCTGTGGCCCTGTTACTTTTAGCATTTTGTGTGCGTGTGCTGGGATACAAGTGAGAAAGTTTTATTCATTCCATCCACGTGTCTTGCTGTGTGTGACTCGGTAGTAGGATCACGAGAGGAGCATTCATTGTGCAGTGCATACAATTAGCATCGTCACCCCCACGAGTGCTTTCTCTTGCATTTCATTACAGCCATTACACCATTCAGTGGATTGCTGTAGAGCAGCAGCATTCCTTCTTCTTGTCTATTCAGAAATTAAAGTAGACCTGTCTGCACACAATTGCAATGACTTTTCAAGAGCACACAGGCAATGCACCCTCTCTCTACCTTCGAACATTTTCTTGACTTTCAATCCAGTCTTTCTCCCCCCTCCTCCCCAGTGTTTCTTTCTCTCTTGTACCTTTCAAAAGAACTTTTCATAAGAAAGCTACCTCTTTTACATAGAAATTAAATGGCCGGCTTATAATTTACTGCTGGCTGCTGATTGTGCGTGCACAGCACACACAGTGAGAAAGAGAGAGCGGACGGTAGAAATCTCATTTGTTCTTCTACAAAGTGAATGGATCAGTGGCCAAGTATACAAGCAGAGAGAGAGAGAGAGAGAGAAGCTCGCGCTTTAATGCACAAGTTTCTTTTCATCGTCCTGACACAGAAAAATGAAAGACCGAGCCACCGAGAGAAAGAAAGAGTGCACACAGCGAACACAACCATTTAAATTACAAACCGAGTGAGTTTAATGATACCCTAAACTAGAATACAAAACACATTAGCAATTCTTTTTGTACGACTACCATTTCTCTTTTCACAAGTAAATCCCGCTGTTCCCCATCTCAACCTCTAAGTATACACACAGATCTACTACTATATTATATATATAATACTTACTTAAGAAATGCTGTGGAAATTCTTACAAATTATCTTGCAAATCTATTTAAAGAATTTTTTTTAAATATGTTTGCCCGCCGCTGCCATCAACAAGGAAAGTTCATTTTTTCCATCCTATCCATAACAGCAGAATAAGTGAATGAATAAGAGATTTCATACAGGATAGTAGAGAATAATGGCTGGGGCTGTGTGCACCGTGCACTGTAAAGGGAATGCAACTGGAAATGCTGCTTTAATGACATGCATCACGGTGGTAGAGGGGGGTCCTGTAGAATGCAATCTATGAGATTCTCTGTGTGTGTGTGAATTTAAGCTGGGCCCTGGATCAATATACACACACACAGTGAATACGTGCTACGTATAGGCAGAGCGTAAGTCTTAATAGTCACTCAGGCTAAATTAAATCAAATTAAGCGTTACTATATTCTACTACATGCGAAGAAGATAAGATGAGAATAGCAGCAGCAGCATCACAAGAACAAGAAAGGGCAATGAAACGAAATGTAGGCAAGGAGATACACGTTGACTTGACTAACTGAATGAGCGTCAAACGAAATGAGACTCCCTTAGGTCGGCAGGCCACTATCCCATACTAAATACTACTACCAGAGATCAGAGGCGGATCTAGGGGCAAGGGGGTCACACTCCCCTATATTCTTAGTTAGTAAAGGTAACACGTGTAACGTAGGGTGGAAGGTTACCCCCTCCCAAAACTTTGTGGTTACGCCACTGGTATTGATATACGACTTTTAAGAACAAGGGCATGTATTTGTGCAGGTCTAACTACCATGTACTTTATAATATAGACAAATACAGAGCGTAACATATATATTAGATATTTAGTGTGTTGTCATGTCCAGCAGCTTGCAGTTAAATGGATGTACAGGGAGAGAGAAGGGAGACACAGACAGAGTCAACTTGGAATTTAGCCAGTAGGACGTAAAATACGTAAAGATGAGTGGAGTCGGAGAGGAGGATCTGATGGTGGAGTTACACGCGCGGAAGAATCTAATGTCAATATATCAAGGCCAAGTGTAAAATGAGACAGAGCTCTTCTCTTTTCCCCATTAACGCTACAATTAAACTTAATGGCAAATATTTTCAAGAGACCGGAATTAAATTGAAATTTTAATTGATACGAACTCGTACTCTCTCGTCAATTTTAAACCGACTAATTAAAAATATCTCTGACTCTCTCTGTAAATATAAATACATAAAGAGGCATTTTAGACTTTGAAACATGTCTATTGCATCGTGCGTGCCACAAGATGGAATGGGGAAATGTTGCTTCTTTTACTATATTTTCAAATTTTCGGAAACGAACTGCGGCTCCAGCACAACGCTTTCTCCCAGGGCACCAAAATCCCCGGTTTTTTGTATTTTCTTGTAAATCTGTAAATGTCACAATTTCAGATGCTTGGACAACAGTCACCAAATTGACCAAATTCACAAAATCGCAGATTTTAAAATTTTCCGCTCTACCAGACACAGCATTAGACTGTAGGATGCTCGTAAAGCACTTATCTCTATGAGTATTATTTTCTTTAGCTGGTGCACATTTTGATTCGTTATCTGATGATTTGGGGTCGTGGGCAATGCGCTCTCTCACACAATCTTCCTCCTCACATACTATTTATTACTAGGCATTTAATATAAGTACGAGTCCCCTATAACGGTTTCAGAATAGGAGCAAAGCGGAAGCATAGAGCTTCTCTTTGAACGAATGAAAGGATATAAAACGATTTGATGTGATGTGGTGGGAGGAGGATGCGCTTTTATACGAAGTATATTATTTTGCAACAAACATCAAAACAGTATTCCAGCATTTCCACTAAATTCCCCGGATACGTTGCAGTAGTTCTGACTGACTGTCAGTGAGCATCGAATCCAAATCTGAACTCGGTTTCCTCCGGAGCTCGCCTCAAATAATAACAACAACATTGTATAAGAGATCAATGCTAAAACTTAAGAATTTCATAAAGAAAGACTTTATTGTTAAAACTACAACGTCGTCTGTCTTTTGTTTCTCAAAGCTCAGACCAGAAATTAAATCGACGAAAAAAGATTTGAAAAAAAGTATTTCTAATTTTACGTGGATTAAACAAATTCCAAGGAATAATACAGTGACTGCGGAATAGACATATGTTAATTTGTGTACAGTGTTTACTTATTAGGGCCAACAATCATATAACATGTGTAATAAAGCGCTTGACAATAGAAAGTGTTTAGAATGGAGTTTAACTTTCTCCAAAAAGAGAAATATGCGTCTGCGAGTTTTTTCAGAAAAGCAAGGAATTTATTGGAGCAGTGATTTCGAGTGTTCCTCTGTGATGTAAAATGAGCCCGACGCCCCTACTACACTATCGCTATCAGCCATGCTGGTTGAATACTAACAATGTAATCTGCTGTGTGGGGCTATTCATAAAGTACGGAACGCTCCGAAGGGGAGTTTGAGAGTTGTGTTCTGGGGATATCGAAATACTTTACCTTGTGGCTCCTCCCCATTTTACGTTACGGAGGAAGGGTTCTGAAATCATGGGTTTCTGCGCTTCGAACATTATGAACAACCCCCGTAGAACACACACAGCGAGTGAGTACGTGTGTGTGTGTTTGTATACATGGTTGGAAGTATTTTCTATTGTAGTTTGTGGTTGTGTTCACGGAACATTTCATAGTACACAATAAATTTTGAGAATTTGCTGCTGCTATCAGTCCTATGTATTATGGGTGCACACGTTATTGGTACACAGAGGAGATAAGAGGCGATTCCTGCCGAGTTACCAATATATATATATATATGTACTTACTAGTGATCTTTGGGGAAGAATAGATTGAAAAATGGATAAGAAGTGAAAGGGAGAAGGAGCGGAAGAAAAGGGGAGAAAAGTGGTGATTGTTTGTTGATGATGGAAGATAAATGGAAGTGCAAATAAGATTTCTTTCATAGGAACAGTTGAATCGCTTTAGCCAAACAATCAACCGTGTAATTAACTGCTTCTGCTAAGAAGAACAGAATTTCATTTCTTTCTGTAAATATTCCAATGCTTTGTCAGCATTTATCTACAGGCTCACTTCAGATAACTCACAGTTGTGTGTACTTACACTCTTTGGTCCGCTGCGCCGGACCCTTAAATTTATTTCACACAATCAGGGTTTCAAATTTACCCACCTGAGATATTTTTCCCATTTCACTAGAGTGTGAAATGTTCAAAGTCCTATGAAATTTAACATTTCCCCACCTTTATTTGCTGTTTCTTATTTTAAGCTTTTTATTTGCTATATATTTTCCCTTTTGATATTTCCGATTGAAATTTCGCATTTGTATCTTTTTATTTGTTATTTTCAATTTTCCCCTTTATTAATTGTCTTTCCACCATTTTCCGTATGGGAAAATTGGAAATTCTTATTTTAAACCCTAGGCACAAATCCAATGCCCCCTATTACTGACACACCACGATTGTGTACACTATTCTTTTCTTTAAATACTTCAATGGCAGTAGTTGTTGTATTAGCAGCAATGTGCTTTGCGAAATCTGTTTCAACCATTACTGCAGTCCATATAAAAGTAATAGTAAGAAGAAAGGGCAGATTTTGAAAATTCTTTTGGTCGGAGGATGGTGATCAGCCAACCGAAATACTAATTGCTTGCCCCTATCAATGGTCTCCAGTGCAGTCAAGATGACGCATTAGGGACAAGTGGCCCACCGATAACATTAACTTAAGCACAGTTCTGGTCGATGATTATCTGCAAGCAGTAGTAGCCACAGAATGCCTTCAATGGCATCCGTCCCCCAAAACTTCTGAAGTGGTGCATAAATACTGCAAAAAAAAACACGTCCCCTCACATGGCTCCTCCTATACCGTAAAAGTTGCTGGCTGATTGATCCAGGTACGATGAATTTTGAAACTGGTGAAGTTTGCTGAAAATAGAAATGCCAAAATAGCTTTTTATAAAATTAATATGGATTCCATTGACGGGAAAGATTTTTTTCACCGAAAATAGATGGGGATATTGAAACAGGCCAATTATAGTTTTCTTTTCGCAAACAAGCAGTTGTCAAACTGGCAAAATGGAAACATGTATTGGCAAATTTCAAAAGGGACTGAGTGGACGTCACGGGTACGACACGTGGATGGCCTGCAGCAAAAGTACCGAAAATAATAAAGCCAACAGACGTACTTTACTAGTTTTTCCTTTTGCTTTTGCTTTCTTTCATTTTTCTTTCATTTCCTCTGCACTTTGAGACCCGGGGAACAAAAGCCACCAGAAAATATCATTTATGTTTGTATTTGTATGTAATTTTCCATTTGGCTCTCTTTCTCTATTCCTTACTGATATGCGCTTTCTCAGAAAGTTGACTTGCTCCACTTAGTTTTTACACAGGAAAAATTGTTTTCATTGATTTTCTATTTATTTGGCTACTTACTACGGCGAAGTTTCCACAATTATTTTTATTATGACGAGGTCTGGTCCACAAGGACTTTTGTTTAGAAATATAAACGCACACCTTACAGAACAACCTTTGCAACTGCCCCAACATGAAAGCCAGAGAGAAAGATTATTAATAGCAAAGAGAAATTTGCTTCCATCTGTCAATAGAAGCAAATTTAACCATAATTGCCTTCTACCTTTTGCAAATCAGGCAACTCTAGCTTATTAGATTCTGATTGCTAAATGTCCAAACTGTTTATTGAGCAGTGTCCAAAATGACAAACCAATTTTGCATATAAATTTCCTAAACCAAATTCAATTTTTTGCTGAAAATCCAAAAATCCACCATTTTAAATAATTTTAGACCATTTATTCAATTTTTGACAGCGTCTGTCTACAAATCTGAAATGTTGTACTATTATTTTCTACATAGCAGATGCATAATAAATTTATGATTGTATTTCTTCCAGTTTTCCGTCATAATTGGAAGAGTGATATTTAATAATATGGTTTGAATTCTTGTCATTAGAATCTGTCTATGAAGCATAAAATATTAGAGTTGTGGAGGTGGTGGCGGTGATAAGCGTTTCTCTGCAGCATCTTTTCCTTTGACTCTGTTGTTCGATTTTGCCAGTGCGTGCAGTCAGTCAGCAGCTAACAAGGCGGATATATAGAATCGTACAGAGTCCCGAGTTGCAGTCATTTGCATTCAATACATTTTTCACAGATTACATGCACAGTGCACAATTTTTCTACTGTGGGCTGAACCCTAAGCGGAAACTGTTTCAGACTCAATGTTAATACTTTTTATTGGAACTTTGCCGTGCCTCCGAACTATTCAATGTGCTCGTAGCAAAAGGTTTTTAGTATACTAAGAGGCCTATCTCGATATGTATATTTAATATCGTTCTATTTTCAAACAAAAAACAACTTTTCCCCCAGTAACTTTATTTGCATTCACTAGGAATAGTTTGCGTCCTAGTACTTTCCCAGCCTGATCCGTTTAAAGATGCATGAAAGCGGCGGTGGGTGGAGAAAGTTACTTTCACGTTGCTATTGACTTGTTTTCCATACTTTCACGTAGGTAGTTGTTGTAGTATGTGCAGAGAGGACGAATTCAGAAATTGGAAACATCGTCTCCATGGAATTGCAGTTTTTTTGCAACTGGGCCACATTTCAAAAATACTACCAAGCAGAACAGAATCCTTAGTAATAGTCACTATCTATTTATTGCATTTGCATTATGTGGGCGTGGTTATAATTATGTACACGAATAGCTTGTCTCTTGCATTATTTTCGCAAATTTTACATTGGACCAAATTTGGAGGCATGGCTAACTTGGATTGGTAATTTGCACATGTATTATAAGTGTTCATTTGTGAAAGAGACTTTTCTGAGACGTGGACTCTTATTACTGTCAGTAGTCCCGGTTACCCCAACTCTAAATCATTATACTGTCATATGACGCCAGAACCTGCTAAAATTTTAAATCTGTCTGATTTCAACAAGTCCTGGCATGTTTGACTTCATGACATATTAGAGCTTCGTTACGGGTCAACTCGACTCCCTGATATTTAATATTTTTTTCGCAATTCCATCAGTAAAATTAGCATTTGAATTAATTATGGGTCAAGCGGATAAATTTATTACAATTTTGGTATTACCGTTTACCTTAATGACTTCTACGCAACTATGTATGTTTAGAAAAATGTATGTGACAATGAGTGACCGTATTCATCATCACTAATAATTACCAATCATCATTAGAAAAAACCTTAATTGTAGTTTGTGTCAATATGGATATTGAGAGCCACCCTGTATGTGCATCCGTCATCATTAGAGCGCACCTAAGAAACCTATACCAGAATACAATCACTTATGCAGTACGATGAAAGGGAGGCGGTTTGCCTATACATCAGCATTCAATTACCGATAATTGGCTTGACAGAATATTTTATGCTCCAGTTCCCCACTGCCGAATTTTCTCTGCAAACAGAATACAGTACGACAAAATCTGCTTCAAAAAGCATTGGATACTTTAAGATTTCATATTTGCAACTTCTCCCCAAATTAGTATTCAACAAAATAAATCCACATCTTTTTATATGTTTGTTAATTCAGCAATCATTATTTTATGTTCTCTAAACAAGTCATTGAACGATCAAGAGCTGGAATATACCTACGTATCTGTAGTAAGAATAATTTTATTTCCAGGAAATGTTCCTCTATGCAAAATGTACCAAGTTTTGTAGTTTTGCAAGTTTTATTTGCAAGAATTCGCATTCACGTTGATGAACAGAATATATTTTTATATGGAGCACTTAAAAAAGCATGTCATATACAAATATCGTCATGCAGATAGTAAAAAGGTAATAAAAGGAATGGAAGTAGTTTTTTTTTATTCCGTTACGTTAGTCAATCTGTCGCGCAGTGCAAATGTGCCTCTGTATGTTGCACTGTGCATTCATAGACCACGACTACCAGAATTTCGTACACACAAACTGCTGTGTAAACTACATACATACTTCCTATGTGCTCTATAAGCAACTAATACCATTTATTCTCCTATACAGTGCACTGTTCAATCAATGCATTCTAAAACATGGTGTTCTGTCTTCAATGGCTGTTCATAGACACACTTTCAGCTATAGAATAGCGTTATGCACATGGCGCTATATGTTGTGGGTGTTTCTGCGAACCTATAACATTATTATATTCTATAATGGATGGTAAAGGTGGCTGGAAAAATGCTGGCACACAAAAGAGTTGAAAAAAGGCTACGTTCAAAAGCCGTAGATCAATTTCCTGTCTATGTCATGTCGTTTTCACGTTGAAGATTTCTCTGCAAATGCGACTTTGCAGAAAAAAGCAGGTAGTAGGGAATTTGTGCTTATTTTTGTGCACCCACAACCCACTAGTGTTGCATTTACACTGCTCCCTTCCCTTACACATCAATTACCTCTCTGTGTGAAAGTATCGGCGGGGCTCTTGTAACCACCAGAGGACCATGTGCCGAAGCCTCAGATGAAAAAAGAGAAAATCGTTTATGTGTAGGTACTTATTAACTATACATAACATGTTTTCATGGCCCAGTAGATGCATACACAACACACACAGAGAGAGAAACTGCTACACACAACAAGATTTAACATTTGCTGCATTTCTTATACTGATTTGTATCATTATTATGATGATTCATGAAAAAAGTTTACTCGTGAAATCGTCTCTCTGTGCAATGGTTTATTCCTAACGTAGTAATGCATATAATCTGCCCTGCATGACCTTTTTTACATGAAGATTTCTGAAAGGAATGCCTTTCAGTCCACGGCGCTCTT
This sequence comes from Plutomurus gul, assembly GCA_019776185.1. Classification (NCBI taxonomy): domain Eukaryota; kingdom Metazoa; phylum Arthropoda; class Collembola; order Entomobryomorpha; family Tomoceridae; genus Plutomurus; species Plutomurus gul. Next base: position 31,208 of record JABASC010000359.1, read on the forward strand.
TCATTCGTATTCACTATAGATTTTCTGCTGTGTAGCCACCACCTAAAAGCTTTTTAGGTTGTTTTATTTTTTTTCAAAAGTAAACGAAGCAGTATTATGCATAGACCTTTTTTTGTAGAAATAACACGTTTCTCCACTTTCTGTATACTTTACAGTTGTGCTTTTCGATTCGAATACTAATTCAATAAGATCAACGAATTGTGGTGCCAATATATTCGGATTACACTCCGTTCAATGTTTTTAGTGTTGCATGTGAAAAGAGAGGATGGACTAATCAATGTGCTTATGTAATATTTACTCTTAATCAGGAATGGAAAAACCGACCGCAATGAATATTTTCCTATAAAAATGGTTTTGGTTGTTTAATTAAAAATTGGACAAAAAGCCCATTGAAAATTTTGGGTTTTTTTTATTTTCTAAATAAACCAATAACCCACATGTATCATAGGTGATTCTGCGAGGCAGGTGTCGGTTGTTCTCAATGAATTGTATTAGAATAAAAATATGTAGCACGCAGTATGAATTATGAGAGAAAACTTTGCCGATTAAATGGTGCTTCTGCATTGTCAGTTGGAATTGAAGAACCTGTCAAAATGACAAATGGAAACAATTGAATTGTCTCTCAGGATCGGTGGCCACAATTATGAAAGCGCTGCCGTAGTAATTACTCTAATGGTAGAGTTCACATAGTCAATGACAGGTGCCTAGTGTCCAAAATCGCCCAAATTATTAACAAATAAATTCCCTGTGCCATAATCTAAATTCCAGTGTGGGTTTTTGAGGGAAATTTAAAAATTCGCCATTTTATGTCTTTTTTTGCCACTTTTGGACAGTCTTTACATTTATTTAAGCATAGTTAATAGTGGAATGAGTTCTGTTGTGTGAGTGCGTACTGTTTTCAATTCTATGTGTAGTATGTGCACAAATAAAAACTCGTCCAGAATAAAAGGGGAACTTAAATCCCTTCACATCACTCTTGCACGCAATGAAACTTGAAGAATACATTAGTGTGCAAATGTGCTTCATCTTCTTCTGTGTTATTTGTGTAGTATTTGCGAACGAAGAAACGACTACTGCCACTAAATATTTACACATTGTATCATTTTTGCAGAAAGGGAGCTCCAGAGCTCTTGATAGCAGAAAATCAATCAAAGTTTATTGACTAATATTTCATTGAATTAGTGAAATGGACTCTGTCGCTATTACTGCTCGGGGTTAATGACATGAGGACAACATCAGCCTTCAACAGTAGTAGTGACACACTGTAAGTAGTTTAACATGATAATTTGAACCTAGTGTCTAAATTTATTATTCTAATATTTGTTCAAGTCCATAATGAGTTTCCAGCAGCAGCTTTTCTGCTGCAAATGTAATAATCTGTTAGTATCACGTAAACTACATTAGTAGCACATTTTCCTATTCTGTAAATGAATGAAAATAATCTACCTAATAAATGTACGTTTTTCATTGCGCAAACGATGTTAAAATAGGAAATTTCAACATGTTGCTACATTGTGTGGCAATTAGAGATTTAGCAGAATTAATTTGAGGAAGATATAATAACCCGCAATAGAGAATGCCAAAAACTAAAATATAGTTGCTTGCTCATACAAACTTTCATTTACAGATAAATAATATTAGAAGGAATAAAAATACATGAAAGGCGCTCTGTGATACAATCAACGACAACGGAATCTGACTTTTAAGATTGTCGACCACCTCAGTAGATTAAGTGCATGTACATGTGCACGATTGAATACGTGTGCTTTCCACCTTGTCGAAACAACTTTTCTGTTCTTCTTCTTTATAAATTTCAAAGTGAAGTTGTTCACGTCAGCGAATGATTTATACCACATAGTTTCTATTAAGCATTATAATGGCACACTGGTGGGCGTTCTACCAACCAACCTATTAGTAAAGGTATTGGCAAATTGGACGAGATATTATTTGGCGTTTTTTTGAAAGATCCCAAGTGTGCTTACATGTAAGCGGTAGAGAATTAAGTGTAGCTGACAGATCGAAGGCAATATTTTAGTGTACAAAAAGATAGAACATGAGTGGGCTTGACATTCATCAAATAAAATGCGCTCTCGTAATTGGCAATGATAGTACATTAAGTGGGAAAAAAAGATGTTTTATTAGCAGTGATAAAACTGCTTTTTCTCCACGTGTAATTGAACATGTGAAAATACACGGGGGAGTGGTAACAATAAATAACATCTTAGCCTTTCCTCATACACAATACAATGTAACGTGCTGAAAATATTATTCTATTACTCGATATGTAACTAAACTCCACGAGTCTCTAGGCTCACAAGGCATTTAAATTGAAATGAACCATGATATTTCTATTTCTCAATTCTTTTTGCAGTGCGCCCTCAATTTTTCACTTCAATTTCATTATTGACCTCACTCAAGCATTTGATTCCTTCAAACAATGCCAGTTATTTATCAATAGTTGTGTGCTACTTTAAATTAATGCAGTGCGATTCAAATTTAATTTGGGAAAAAAATCTGTGGCAATGTTGAACTACTATTATTACTTTCCCGCTTGTGGGAAATATTCCAGTAGCTGCATAATTCACGATGTTTTACCACAGAAATCCTTGTTATTGCGGAAACTTTAATTACATTTACTTACTTAGTAGAACAGAGAGACAACAATAAATTCCCCACTATGTGTACACGCACACAGAAACATACTAGAAAGGAAAAAAAACGTCTTGACTTTAAATTTCAGACACTAAGTAGGAAAAGAGAGAGAGAGAGAAAGGAAAAGGACCACATTCATTGCAAATATTCTCATGGAATGCTCAACGACCTTATAAATGCAGATAAATGTCTGTGTGAATTTTGACAAAGCACTTACCTTTATTTTGCTTAGACTAGCCTACATAAAAGTGCACCAAGTCGAAAATAAATGTCTGCCCACCATAAACCTATACTTACAATGCCAACTTATAAAAGATACTCGAGTAGCATGTTGCTGTGCTGAAAAGTTGAATTGTGTCTGTGTGTGGACTTTGGCAGACTTTTGGCCAAACTTCTCTCTATGGAACATATTTTCGCACAGCACTACGATCACTTCCAGTCAAAAGAAGTATGCAAAGCTGGCAGAACTATGTGAGCGAATGGCCTCTATTATTATTGTTAGTGTGTGCAACCAGAGAAAGTGCCACAGAGAGAGAGAGTAAAAACAAAGATGGACAAAGTTCTCATCCTCTCTAAAAGATATTGCAGATTTCTGTCTTCAGTATGAATTGGATATTATGGATATGGCTCTGTGGCATTTGTCAGACAGAAAGAGAGAGAGAGAGAGAGTGCAGTCAGAGTATTAGCTGGGGAGCCCTGGCATGGAACTAAAATATCTAAAGTGAGCTGAGCTACCAAGCTCACTTAAGTATGTGTGAATTTCTCTGCTTTTTACCATGTAAACGTATCTAGGTTAAAAGGTTTGGACAGGCCACTAAAATACACGAAAGTTAGACACCTGGACTGCTTCTGCTGCACACACACACATACAGATAGACACACATACACACAGACACCACACTGAATGCAATCCAACCATAGTATAACTTTCAAAAGAAAGAACTCAACTGTAGGAAAATAAAAGACTTCTCTTTCCAGTCGTCTCTCTCCTACTAGATATACATTTACACATACCTGTGCATTTATATGCATACTAGAGAGAAAGAGAGAGAAAGAGAGAAAGTGGTAAGTATTACTGCAAGTCTTCCGAGAGAAACAGTGGCAAAAGATAGAAAAGCAAGTGCAAAGTAGACCAGACTTCTGCCAGTTTCCCCTATTACACACGTAGAGCAGTTGTGGAACAGGAAGGTATTTTGCCGTAGCAAATAAATAAAGCTTTCAGTTAAGTTCTAGTGAAATGCTCTCTCTCTCTCTCTCTCTCTCTCTGCTGTGTGTGTGTGTGTGTGATGCGGGCTCTCTCTTTTCTGTTCCCTGTTCTCTTAGCTTCTTCTCTCACACAAAAGAATTCTTTGTGAGAACTTAAGATTTCTCTGGACTAAGACGAACATGTTGTACTAGCAGTATGTAAGTAGTAGTTGCTCTGTTACTCTTGATATTTACGTACCTACTGCAGAGAGTGAGTGAAAGAGAGAGAGAGAGAGAGAGCTACTTGTAAATAGTATGGAGAAATAGCAAAGTGGAGCCAGTCAGCTACCACAGCACAGTCTACAAGTACTGCTAACCATTATATATGTATCTATAGTTCTTAACTCATTGCTTCTGCAACTACTTACGAGTACGGCGGGGAGCACACAGTTGGCATCTCCTACCACCACCACCACCACCACCACCACTACACTTGTACGCTTAGCTAAGCTAACAATAAGCACGCCCATAGCTAACTGCTCCTACCACTGCAACATGACTACCTTTCGTCTCTTCTGCTGCTGCTGCTGCTGCACCTATATATTTACGTACGTACAACTAACTACTTCCAAATAACTTGTGTAAGTGCCTTTCTTGTCGAGAGAACGATAGCAAAGGCAGCGAAATCCTTTCTTCTCTAATAACTCTCGACTCATAATCTGCCGAGATTAAATTGCCGAATATTTTCTTTCTGTCTTTTGCTTCTCTAAAATATCCCACTGTATATAAATATATGTGTGTCTATATGTATGCTAGAGGTAGTTAAGTAATACCTGTATGTTTCAAACGAAATAAATGCACACACACATAGAGAGAGAGGGGTTCTGCACAGCAGGGTCTACCCACTGAAGTGAAAACCTGCTTTGGCCATTTATTCCTTACTTACTGCTTTCTCTGTGCTTTCTCCTATGCACACTTTGTCATGCCACTGTGCTGTAGTTCAAACGTGGCGTACACATACAACCTTATCATAAATTGCAATTAAGATAAGGAGAATTGAATTCTTAAGCAACTGTCACTGCTGCTCACTGTACTTTTATTCAATTCTTTAACTGCTTTCTCTCTCTCTTTCTCTGTGTTGGCTCACCGAGAGGTCTACTACACTGTACAGATAAGATAGAGATGAACGGAGCACAAGGGTCAACGACAGATATGCATTCAAAGAAATACTCGTGGTTAGTTTACTTTAACGTTCGCTCTGTTCACAATTTTATATCCACGGTGACAATTGCGTAATATCGTTTCATGTAGAAAAAAGGTGGAAAATCTACTAAATGACATCGAATCTACTGCTTGTTTACGTAGTGAGTAATGCCAGATATTTTAGCTTTGTAGCCCTTTAACTTTATTTGTATACTTTGGAGAGATTACCTTTCCTACGAGAGATAGTGGGCGTACTGCTGCAAGCAAACATAAGATAGCTTGTGCCACACACACTGGAAGATACATACCAACTGTCTATGTCATGTACAGGTTTAATTACATAGCTTTGAGAAAGCATATTAGAGTTGTTTCAAGTATTTTTTCAGTAAGGAGTAAAAAAAAAAAAGACGAATTGTTTAACTGGTGCACTGAGTAACTGCTTGTGAGATTCTTGAGCAGCTGAGTCAACAAAGTTGAAGAGATTTATAATACGCTAACTCAACATCATAACTTTCATGTGGAATAAATTCATCTTGCACACACGGGATCTGCTACTACCCACTGTATTATACAGGACACCCACACCACTACTAACAATAAGCAGTGTAGTAGTTTCCTTTGACTTTGTAGTGCGTCAGTTCCCCACAGGCAGACAGGCTACGCACGTGTGAGATTTCAATCTTTGAAAATTAAGTCTAGGCATTATCACTCACTACGAAAATATGTTCTTAAAAATTTAACAGAAAGTGTGACAAGGCGCGCATCCAGTTCTGCTCTCGCACAGCAACTTTCTCCAAAGGAAAGAATAAAAGTACTTAGGCACTTGGGAAGCTACCTACATGTTATTTACTGAAGTGGCTCCTACGTACTATACAAACGAGGAGAAAGTTAGAAGAGAAAGTGGGAGCTAGCGAGAGAGGGATGGGTTTAGGGAGCAACTACAGCGCACTTCGTCTCACGGCTGGACTCAACGTGTCAACGGCTCAACAAGAATCTTTTAAGTATTAAACTAAAGAGCCCACACAAGCCACACACAGACTCATAGAGAGAAAAAGAGTTTTGCTATGTGAGCCTTTGATTCTAATGTGAAAAATCCTACAGGAACGAATCCAACTGAAAACAGTTCCCTCGCTTCCTCCTTCCTTTCGCTCTTTTTTCACTTGACTTTAAGACTTTGAGTTGACTCTTTAGGGATTTTCACTGTACACAGCAGACATAGTAGTACATACATTCCAGAACATATACGCAGACACAAAGTTCCCCCCAAGTCAATAGCAGACATAGAAATAAAATCAAGTCAAGGCTGGCCACCAGGTAGGCAAGTCAGCAACGTGGTCCGCATATATCGCACTCTTTGCTCCAACTTGCCTCTCTCTCTTTCTCTCTAGTTGACTAGTTCTTTGAGAGTTTGCAACAACCTACAGTTAAACATTACAACCACCACCACTGAACTCCTATGGCCACAAGACATCAACATACTACTACTACTAGTAGCTATATAAGCACTACGCACAGCTAAACTGAGAAACTAAGTAAGCTAAGCTAAAGCCCTAAATCTGAGACCTTTCGGTAGTGGCTCTTCACCACACACACACACACAAATACACGGAGAAAGTAGAAATCTTGGAGAGAGAGAGGGAGATCGACAGAATGTCTTACACAGTAAACTGTGCACGGCTATAGAAAGTGCACACGTACGTACAGCAGTACACGATCATAATTGTGCACGGAAGGTTAGCCAACGTTAGCTAGTTAAACCACCAGGAGAGAGAGAGAGAGTATGGTACGTCGACAAAGCGACTAAATATCTCGGCAGCTTAAACACTCGAGAAGGGTAAATGTCATTCGGACTCTGACAACAAACTGGCCGCATGTAATAACCGTGCTGTGTAGTCATATACTTATTACTAGATATTGCATATGACCTGTGTGTAGCACACACAGAGAGAGAACAGGCCGAAGAGAGTGAAAGCCACACTTGGAAATAAATCTGTGAGCCAAGTTGGGAACTCTTCACAATTCTCACCTCAAAGCTCACGTCCAGAGTCTCCCCTCCTCCACCCAAGAGACAACTAACGAGAAAACAAAAGAAATAAAACGGAAATGTGGACACACATTTTCCATCTCTTCCACAGAATGGAACTTTCTCCTGCACACCCGCACACACAAACTATTACCTCCAAAATGCATTTGTTTTTGGAAGTGAAGCTTTAATGAGTCTCACAATAAATTTAAGAATTCCCCTCACACACACACACACAAATACGTACACACATATACCTTTACTATTTTACACAGAGTCAAGAGTAGGAAGGAAGGAAGCAGAGAGCGGGTGCACACATAACACACACACACAGACCGATGTTTACATATTTAAAGGCCACCACTACAAATGCACACAGTCGTTATTGAATGATGCCTGCAGCAGTTACGCACATTAATGGAGCCACCAGTCATATCATCATGTCTCCCATCAATTCTCCTTCTAATTCCCTGCCAGTGATGAGGAGGACTGCTTTTAGCCCTGAATAGGGAAACAACAACAACGGATCCATTAAAATTCAAATTATGGAAGAGGAGAACTTCCAATTCGAAAGTTACTTTGTCTGTTTGCAGGCAGCAGGCACTATACTCCCTAATAGTAGCACTGTGATCAGAAAATCACCTTTAATGATGACAGCTTATTAAACGTGGAGAAAGGAGAATTTACCTTACAAGGTGTTTCACTTGGGATCCAAGCACACACACCAAAACACTACCAGGCTACTATTATCGCTATTGCTAATGTTCTCTATCTATTTCTCTAATCTGAACAACGAAATCGGCGTGCTGATGGGCTAAATGGTGGAAAAGGGCCTAATTAAATTTTCCCAGTCATTATCGTAATAGTTTAATGAAAAGGACATGGAAGAGCATTTCTCGGTGGTGAAATGCTAGCGACTGAGAGGGAAGGGGCTGCTCGTAATCTGAACTTGACTTCAAACAAAACGACCATCAAATTAGAGCGAGACATTCGAGTTGTTGTGCAAGTCTCGTCAGCTGAAAAAGAAAGATGTGATGTGAACAAACACCGTCATTCATTAATTAGTGGAACGAGACTCTCTCTCACAGTAGCCTACAGTTACACACAGAGAAAGAGACTCATTGTCTTTGGTTACGACTTTCTGCAATGTTTTAGCCATTCAGTGCAGCATTAACGTGCAGGTGGTGGTGTGTGGTGGCCCTTGCACGAAAACATGCACACTACGTATATCGATACAACTCACAGCATGTAGGAAATCATGCTTTCATCGAACTTTCCAAGGGGAACTTTCTCCGCGACCAGCAGATGAATTTAATTTCTTTCACCAGCACCAGATTAAACTTTCCAGAAATGAGCAATCAGCTCAACAAGCGTAAAATGTACCGATACATCTGCCAAAGTCCGTTTCCAGCAATGGAATAGAAGAAAGAAGGGTTTATAATATTTATTGCTTTCTCTCTCTCTCTCTCGGCGGTTAAGCTAAAAATAGATGGAGAATTTGCTACCGTTTAGTCTTTAGTATAACGTGAATAGGGTTCCGTTCTACGTTTCCACTCATCCGGCTTCTTCTTTTAAATCGTTTCTCTGGACTCTGATTTCCAATTTCAAGCTCACTGTAAAATATAGAACATATTTCTTAAATACGTTATCCATATAAGAAACAAATCCCCCACAAGCAATGCATCAAAGGAACAATTTGCAAACGAAAACGAAATCAGTTTCTCAAGTTGGGTGCACTCATTCGCTTAACGATCTTTTCAACCCATTGCTCAAATCCACCCAACGTTCTTTTCAACCCAAACTGAATGCTTCACTATGTACAATTTATTTATCGCTCTACTTTTCAAGAAGTGTGTGTCAGATATTGAACTTAATTAATTATAAACTTTTAATCAGTTAAATTTGAACTGGCAATTTATTATCAAAAAATTCAACACCACACAAAATATTAAGGAAATAAGTTTCAATTTAAAAGAAATTACAATTGCAGCCAATTAAAATCACTATTTTATTTAAAACGTCTTTACATTTTTTATTTTATTAATTTATTAATTATTTTTAATGCTAAAAACCTTTAAGTGACTGTGATATTTGCCTGTAAGCAGTTTAATGAGAATTGAAACGATGGGGAATATGATTAGTATGAAATAATTCAGTCTATATAAGCTATTAGTAATCGAGAATGTTTTACATCTTTTCCGATACATAATGTGCACACAGGCTGCACTGTGGTAGTAAGAAAATGAGCAGACAGAAGGCTGATAGCGATGCACACAGAATTGAAATGGGAACATCAGGAAAAATAATTATTACAGGCAGTTCCCATCGAACTATTATGATTTCATATATTTAAGCATAGACATAGTTAGGGTCTGCTCCGCCTCCTCTCCTCCTCAATTACCCAGATTAATACATTAAACAAAGGGAAGGTAGGAAGTGGTAGGCTGATCACATATCCACGGTCCGTTTTAGCGAATAACTTAGCGCTAGTCAGCGCTTACGTGGAGACGCGTAGAAGAATCCATGTAGCACCAGCAGAACATTTAGGTGAAAGGAAGTTGGATTGGATTAAATTGTTCAAATTAAATTACGATGTTAATGAATCTGTAGCTGAATATTCATAAATTGTGTGTAGCTGTTCTGGCTACGTGTGTGAGCTTATTTCTCGTAGTAGCACACAGTAGGATTCCCTGTACCTATCGTCTCAAAGAGAATAATGGCCAACACAGAGTCAATAATACAGATACATACAGATAGCTTAGAAGTGCAAATGTAGGCAAATGCAAATAATAGGCCGTTTGCAACTGCAACTCCAACAACAAACTACTCTCCAACTACTGATACTAACAATAGGCTGAAGGGAACCGGGTAGACAATTAGTCTTGGCATGGCACTACTCATGCACAGGGTTTCGCATGTGATTATCACACTGGGATTAATGTGATTAATTTGATTATCACAGTCTTGTGATTAATTTGATTAAGGGATTTAATATCCTTTCTATATTATGAATTAATCACATTTTTCACATTAATCCCATTATTCACACTGTGATGGGATTTTTGTGATTTACAAAACCCTGGGCACTACTGCTGTTTCTACACATCTCTTACTATTCCTAGATGAATAGTATATATTTAGGTGTACATATATTAAGTATATAGCGTCATAGTCGTGGGTATCATTAGCACAAGTGACATGGAAACAATTAGTCAGGGCTGACTAGAGAGTAAGTATACTTCTACCTTCTTCCATGTGTGTGTGTGTGTGTGCTTACTGCACTAATGTGAACGTGTCTGTTGGCAATGGGTCCGCACGTGCATACACTCATTTGTAATCGTCTGCCTCTCTCTCTCTCTATATGAGTAAGTAGTTCGAGACACCGACTACTATTAAATACACATATTAGCTAACATTGAAAGTCTCATTAGTTTCCATCATCATCGTCCTACCAGTTGGACAGAGCCCGCTGCTCCTCTACAATGTGAGTAGCTCCTAATTTGACAGTGGACCGAGTCCACTCTCTGTATCTGAAGTCCTGAGAAAATTTATGCGGGTTCTATTTAAGATAGAATCTTTTTCAATTTTCATCCTATATTTTATTCATTTGGGAGAAATCCCTAAAAACCCATTAATTTGTCAATTTAAAAAAAATTAACAAAACCAAATATTTAAAATAGTTTGAAGACATTTTACGTATCTCTAAAAAAAGTAAAACGACATATGAATATTTTTTGGTGAAAAAATCCAGTGTTTTTCATCCCTGATAAGTATACGGTGTCTTATTACTTAACAAAGTCGTAAGCATTAGAATAAATTCGTGTATGGAAAATATCCAATGTAGGTAATATGACTGTGAGAGCAACCTGTAAAGGAGGCGTGAATAATTGAATCGTATCCATTTTAACAAGCTCCTGCGTAATTGTGGTGTAATTTATCCGGAATAATATCGATAGAGATTCTCTGAGTGGTTTAACTCTCTGCTTTGCCAGACTAACTAAAGGGATATACTAATAAGCACGTGTGTGTGGTTGATGGTTCTTAAGCTTAGTGAATTCCAGTCGCACGCTTCTGTTTTCCGGAGAAGGAATTGGATGTGGAGGGGGGCGCACTTATTGGCATCGTCAGTTAATCTGGAAAGGCCAGGGAATATTTTGATATAAAGGAGAGCATAGAGCGGTAAATTATCCGAGCTGCGGCGGAAAAAATGATGACAAAAGACGATTTAAAATCAAAAAGTCCTACGAGGAACGAATCCCAAGCACAAGAAGAAGTGCTTACCGACTAATTCATTTTGAGAAGAAGGGAAATCATAGGCATTATCGCAAATAGTGCTGATTTTACGCGATTTGTTCCCTTTATGACTCTTGAGTGGAGCAGACAGACAGACAGACACACACACACACAGACACACAGACAGACAGAGTGAGAGTGAATCCAGGGAAAGAATCCCTTGTTGCGGACTATACAACGAATTCAACTCTTGTCGCTTCTTCTTCAAAGATGGGATTTCCATTGTTCGCCGAATGAGACATTGTGATGAAAAAGAGGCTCCAGTGCCAACTCTGTGCAAGGAGGGGAGCACCCACCCATCCACCAACACCCCTAACAATTTTAGCTCATTCTATCTCACTGAATGTGAATATCCGAAAATCGTTGTCACAGTCGCACGCCACTTGGGTCTGCTTATAGTTTGGAAAAATGAAATCAACATTCGCTCTGAATAAAAGATAAATAAAGTTCTGTAGAAGCGTAAAACGGCGTTCAGCAAACAAGCCCGATCTTCAGATTATTCACTATTAACAGAATCAGATTGAAGTTTGAATAGAAAATTGCATGAATATACAAAAATACATAAAGTGAATCAATATTTTCAATTTCATTAAACGAATAGAGGAAGGAGTATTCGCGACCAAATCATTTGGCTCACCCTGTACTATTTGAATCGTGGCCGTGTTTTGCCCATGGGTTTTACGTTTTTTGAGCTATTTTCTTAATAAAAGTATTTTGATTTATTTAATGAAACCTCGGACAAAAAAAACTCACTGAAAACACCCTGAGTTCTCTCAAAGGGGTCATACTATTATTGCGTAATCAAAAAAGTCGATTTTTCAAACCCCTGCACCCCCAAATCACATTTGATGTGGTGACAATTTCCAGACCCCACTTTTGATAAGGTAATACATATAAATCTGATCCCTAAAACATCCCATTATCCAGAGTGGCCAACCCTGGCGTCCCTCATCCATGAAATGCATTTACTAACATAGTGGTCAGTTTATGGAAGCACATTAAAAGTCTAAATGAAATTTCTTTCTAAATCTTTGACACCATTTACAGTGCAGAATATCCTGCAAAGTTTTCTCTCTCTCTCTCATTTCTTTTTAATTTGTTTTGTAATTTCACTTGATCTGTAGACATAGGACACACACAGTCACACAGTGCAACGTTGAGTGAATCTATAGTTTTCTGTTACTGACTACTGCACTAAGACTCACTGTGTCCCACTCTGTACTACTAGATAGGTATGAAGTAATTCAAAGATTAGACAGAGAGTCTGTGCACGGTGCTGTGCAAATTCATTTCTACATAATGCTTTCTTGAGAGCAGGATGACTCTGTGCTAAAGTAGAATGGAATAGAGAGAGGGCTAAGAGTTTGCCTTACTTCTCCCAGCAGCAGCAGCAGAAGCAGCAGCACTACTATCAATTGCGATCTTATATATAAATACTCACATTACATTACATTTTGACATTAGAGAGCAATGGAACGGCAATGGAGGTTGGAGATGAGTTAAGAGTCATTGGCTTCCTTTGGTGACTCAACAGCACTCAAAGGGGAATTATAGACGAAATGGAAGCATTCCTTTAAAAAACATCCACGACTTTCTTCTTGTTGGAGTAGCTCTTCTTTTTCTTCTCGTTAACTAAGTAGAGTACATAGTAAAAGTAAGTACTGCTTGAGCTGCATAGCCAGTCAAGTCACACAGCTCTGTCTCTCTGTCTCTATCTCTGGCTCTGTGTACACACACCAGCAGCCTTCTAACCTATATCCTAAATGTATATCTAATTATATTACAGAGGTATCAAACTAAGGCA
>JABASC010000360.1:0-44348 GCA_019776185.1 Plutomurus gul
TTTAGCTGAGCACTAGATATAATTCAAAAAATTTGCATATTTTGTAAGATGTAGTACAAAATTCACACATTTTCCTTCAAAAATGTGATTTATGTATTCACTTTTATAAAAATTTCGGCCTTACGGCCGAATTCTTAATACCCCGACCATAAAACTTTAGTTTGACGGAACCACTTAAACTGCTTCAGAATATTTGGTAGTTAATTAATATAAGAACATTGAAATATGCGTAGAGTATTGTTAAATTCTGTTTCCTGAATCCCTCTATTTTATTTAAAATGCAATGTATTTATTTCCTCTTTGTAACACTCAGATGTAAAGAGTGTAGCTGAGTACCATAAAATCCCTTTGTTTTAATCAAACAAATTTGCTTTTTATTTTGCTGTAACACATAGGTTATTTACATGATTATAACGGTGTGAGTAATTCTAAATTAATTTTAAATATTTCTCAGGTGCATCTGCCCCAATTCTAAAGCCTAGGCATTACTTTTGTGCCTGCAGGATAAATATGTATAACATAAAAAGTGCAAGAATTGAACATGCAGACATGTACATACATGAAGAGTACATGGTGAGCAAGTTGCGTAGGCCGTTTAACAAACACCGATCCACTTTTCTCTATACTGACTGACAGTATTGTATTAAAATTTCCTTTTGCAATAGCATCATTCTCTTTTCCTGCAAATATATAGCAGAGTATGACCCTTAGAGGCCAAAATGTGAAATTACTGTACAGAATACCACAACATAGTCAAGGTGCTACACAGTGTAGCATTGTAATGCTGAATGGTACACAATGAAGCAATCTCTCTCACTCACTCAAGAGAGATATAGGGAGATAAACTATTGTTGAGTGGTTTCATTTTGCCCAAATCGACTGCGTTCCGTGCACAGACACACATAATACTACCGAGAGAAGATAAACTGTCCGTTTCTAGCTCATTGTGCGTCCATAATTCTTTTGCATTGATGATGATAAGTATTTAATGGTGGTTGGTTGGTTGGTTGGTGATGTGATGGTGGAAGAGAGTTCCTAAATAGAATCGAGCGATAATAAATTCTAGCGAACAATGAGCACATGATATAGTAATTCCCGTGATTGGATATGAAAGTTATTGGGCGAAGTTTATTTATTATCCGATGCTCTCATGCTGAGTTCAACTTTTATTCTTTGGCCTCTCTGCTGCTGCTGTCTGCTACATAATAAATGAATGAGTGACTGAGTGAATGACTGAGTGCGAGCTGATACATTTGATGAATTCGTGCGTTTTGATTTAGCACTAATAGATTAGAAAGAGAGAAAGAGAGGGCAGATTGATTTCGGTTCGTCACATCATAGACATCAATTGGACGCACATACAATGGTCAAGAGTGTACTTGACATCGCTTGTTATCATTTTAATACCTTTGCTAAAATGTGTATGGAAATAATACTCAGGTGTCAGTAGTATATGTAAGTATATTTTATCCTGTCCAGCCTCTCCCTTCTGTAAGAGGATACATGTGCAATACTTTTGTTTAAAAAACAATTTATAAGTGAAGCTGAAAGGAAATTGTAATATTTAGTATGTGGGTAGCATATTTAGTTTCATAAGAAATCTACTAGGGTAAGAATGTAAACGAAATGATGTTACAGAGAAAATGGCAAATGGAAATATAAAAACATTCGTCATTCTTCCAATTTAGAGTTAGATGAGTATGGGAATTAATAATAATTTGGAGTAGAGATAGCAAGTTTGCATTTCACTTTTTTAGGTGAAAAATTGTTTTCTTTTCTACCCTTTTTCTGACTGTCTAAATAAATTCGCCGAGATGTTTTAGGCTGTCATCACTTACTTATGCAGAAATGCAAGATTTTTGTTTAGATGTTACAAATGTTTACGTGTAATTGGAGTGCCACCGTGATTCTGTGTATTTTCAACTCATTTCGCCTGGAATCAAAAAGTTCGATTTTTTGGCAAAATTGAAATAATTTTTGTTATAACTTTCTGTTTTTAAAGTAAATATTGTGTAGAAAATATGTTTTTACTATAATGCGGCAAATTGAATTGAATTTCAACTTCTTTTCTTCTACGGATCTACTAAAAACTGTAGCTTTTCTGATTGAATCACAATTATTATATCTATTTAAATCAAAACATCGTTTTGAAAACATGTTGAGAAATCGGAATACAGATAAATATAATCATCTATAGTAATATTTTTGATAGCAATTGCTTGATTTCATTTAGTACAAACCTTTAAATTTTTGACCATGAATCCATTTGATTTAATTATGTAAAATAACTTTATTTGTAAATACAAAACATTTAGATGGAAGCTTCAATACATTGTGTAAGAAGTCTGAAACAAATATAAAATTGACTCTGGCCATTAACTACTGCCAACACGTACTTCTACATATTTACGGTTGAATGTAAAAGTAGATCGCAGATCGCACGAGCCACAAGGGTTCTTGTATTAACAAGAGCCGTGCACATGTAAACATGCAGACCCCCATCATCATCTCAAGAAACAGACAGATAGATCTCTGATCCCAAGCCTTGCATCAATCATTTGTGGATCTCGTGCCCCCAAAAAACTGACACTTTGTTTATTTCTCTAATTTATGTATACTGTTCCCTCTCATATCTAATTTCATATGCTAACAGCGCAGCCCCTAATATAAACTTAACTGCGTGACACTTTACAGCCAGCGATAAATCAAGTCTAGCACTTAATTCTATTTACAATTTAATTATAGATTCTGTAACATGGTTCAAAAATGTTGCATAAGTTTCTGACGATTTTCTTTGAATCGAAGACACTCGGCAATATTCTTAAAGGACAAAATTGCAAAATATCTGCAGATCCCACACTAAGAAATTCCCAGTTGTGCTCACTCAGTGGGGGGTCCATTAAACTTGCCATGTAACTCTCCCACAAAGCTTTCCTTCTTGCAATGATGATGAGAGAGTTTGATCCAGCTTTAGTTTTACAAGAGATATACGGATTAGTAGACACAGTACACATGTACTTACAGTAAATTACATGTTATGTGTGTATTCTTCTGGCACTTGAGACAACAAGTCTGAGAAAAGCAGGCAACATAATGGAAGACGCACCAAAAGCAACACAAAATACGATTCTAGTATTAAACTCTTCTTTACAAAGGTCTTGCTCTTTCTCTATTTGGCAATGCTAGTCTATCACTCACCTCACCCTCTCAGTCACTCAATATGGGGAGTTGAAGCCGTCAATTTGAATAATAAAAATTAAGGAGGTTCTACATAAGAAACAAATTGAAAGCTACAAATCTGGTATCTCACTCTCAATTATTATTTCTAGTTATTTAGGCATCTGCCAACACTGATAACTTTTGTCCTTAGATTTGCATAAATTAGTACAATTTTCAAACAATATCTGTAGGTTCAATGGGTTCATATAATTCACCGTACATGTAATTCACTCATATTTATCCATTTGAACTTTCACGTGACATTGGTGTTCACTATTTTCTCAGGTGCATTCGATTGCATTTTTAATCAATTTAGTACAACTTTTTGCAACAAAATTAAATTTGGACCATTAAAATGCAATCTTTTGCTAGTTCGACAATGTTTTTGCCATATAACGGTAGGCCAAAATGCCAAAACCCGATAATTTTCGTTAACATTGCAGAAATTCGCTTCGATTAATAAAGTTGGGCAAAGTTTTTTTTTATTACATTCATTATCTTAAAAGTAAAAATCTTATATTAAAATAACGAGAATAGTTTACAATTTCTCGATAATTATGATTCGGTTTGGGTTGAAATATTACGCTCTATGGAATATCACTAAAATATATCGATGTTATTCATATAGAAAGGGTGGAGTTTATAATATAATCGAGTGTTTCCCAGCTATCTCACAATCAAAATCATTGTATCCAAAGTCCAAAAGAATTTAAGAACAATCGTGCCACGAATCTAAAGTTAGACCCAGTAAACAGAGCAGCAGCAGCAAATTATTCTTCTAGCCTGAAGCTTTATCTCAACATTCCATTTTGATCACTTCATCAACATCCACCTACATAAAATATTATTACACCACTGACTATCCGAGTGTACACGTATTAACATGTACTCAAATTAATCTCGATCATTTTCCGATAAATATTGACATTTACATGAAGATTACTTAACTGTAGTAATAAATGAATAAATGACTATCTCTAGAAAATCCCAACAGAATTCCTGTCATGTTCTCGCGATCAACAGTGTCCTTCAACATTCCCAGCATAAAAATCTGTCTACAATAATATAATGCAATAACCACTCCAAAATACAAACCAGGAGCTGGAAATGTCAAAAAGATGTCAATTCAAACAGAACAATCAATTCATAATTGAAATCTGTACTGCTTTCTCTTTTCATATAGAAAATTGTCGAGAACACTCTCGTTTAGCGTGTCGGCAATTTATTGCATGCGCTTTTTAAAAATGTTAACACAGATTGATGTTGCTATTCGATCTACATTTCATCAACATAAAAATAAAGAATATTAAACAATTATTTTTGTAAGATGTAATAATTAATTAATATACATATATTTATTTATTATAAAAACAATTTTTTCTGCTACTTTCAGATTGACACCAACAAAAGTGGTTACATCAACTGTGCAGAGCTTAAATCAGCATTGGAGAATGTCGGTTTCAAACTGCCAGCATATCAAGTGCGACAACTCATTGCAGAATTCGATAGCGATGATGTGGCACATCGAAATAAATTGTCCCTGGAAGAGTTCTCCAATGTAATTTGACTTTTGTCACTACTATGCCAAATTACTACAAATGTAATTTGTAAAATGAATGAAGAAATGTTAACGTAGTTTTGAAAATTTAATTGCAGCTCTGCTTAAGTCTTAAGATGAAGGATGTGGCGACAACTTTCAAGCAAGTTGTTTCCCGGAGAGAAAATCTTCAGACAATGGGGGGAACTTCTTATGCTTCCAGTGAAGGAACAACGCACTCTGTCCGAATCGAAGAACAATTGGCATTTTCACATTGGGTCAACGATCATTTGGCTCATGACCCTGACCTGAAAGTAATTCTTTCTTTTTATAATTTTTATTAAAAAATATCAAATATTTAATATTTATCTTTCTTTTAATAACTTGAACTTTAATTTGAACCTTAAGCATTTACTGCCGATTGATGCTGAAGGAAAAGGACTATACGATAAAGTCAAAGATGGAATCCTCCTTTGGTAATAAAGTGTATAATAAATTAAAAAACTGTCTCTTAAAATTATAATCTCACGATTTTTCAAAGCTAATTCTCTTTTTTGTTTGTAAATCTGTAACAGCAAGATTATTAACTTGTCGTGCCCAGACACGATCGATGAGCGAGCGATAAATATTAAGAACTTGACCTTGTACACAAGACATGAAAATCTAACGCTAGCTTTGAACTCGGCCCAAGCAATTGGCTGCAACATCATTAACATTGATGGAAACGATTTAATCCTGGGAAAACCACATTTGGTCCTTGGACTCTTGTGGCAAATTATTAGAGTGAGCCAGAAAATATTATAATCCATTTTTTTAAAAATTTCATGCAAATTTTTCTAAACTGAAATATTTTTTTGTTTAGATTGGATTATTTAGCCAAATTACGCTGGAACATTGTCCAGGTTTGGCCAATCTTCTGCAAGATGGCGAGACTCTTGAAGATTTGATTCGTCTGCCGCCTGAAGCCATTCTCCTTCGATGGGTAAACTACCACCTGGAGAAATCTGGCACCACCCGCCGCTGCGGTAATTTCACGACCGATATTCAAGACTCCGAAGTCTACACTCATCTATTGCACCAAATCGCTCCGAATGAGGCTGGAGTCACAAAATCTGCCCTTATGGTAATATTCCCATGAAATTATTACCTGCTCATCGAGAAGCTCTATCTAATAACACACAATGAATTTTTACAGGAGCAAAATGATTTGCAACGTGCGGAGTTGATGCTTCAAGAAGCAGACAAATTGGGTTGTCGTCAATTCATCACTCCAAATGATGTTGTTAAAGGTGTTCACAAATTGAATTTGGCATTCATCGCCAATTTGTTTAATAATCATCCGTGTCTGGACAGACCTGAGGGTGTGGACTTCGAGGACACTATTGAAGAGACTCGCGAAGAAAAGAGTAAATATTTCTAGTAATTTAAAAAAATATAATATTTTAAAATATAAGTTAACATTATTTCTTCTTGTAATTGTGTAGCATATCGAAACTGGATGAACTCGATGGGAGTAACTCCTCATGTACAATGGCTTTACAGCGACTTGGCCGATGGACTTGTCATTTTCCAATTGTACGATATCATCAAACCCGGAGTTGTAGATTGGAACAGAGTTCACAAGTAATAAAATCGCATATCTATACCGATATGATAAATTATTTTGGCACATGTTTCTCTTTAATGTGTGCGGAATTTGCCTAATGGAGAAATATTTCATTTTCTATTTTTATTAACTACAGAAAATTTTCGAAGCTGAGTAAATTCATGGAGAAATTGGAAAATTGCAATTACGCTGTTGAGCTTGGGAAACAACTCAAATTTTCGTTGGTAGGCATTGCCGGACAGGATCTTTCTGACGGCAACCGAACACTTACACTCGGTATTTTCAGTTTAAAAAAAACGAATAATAAACTAACCTGTAATATTAGCATAATCGAAATAATGACGTTTTAAATAATAATATTGTGTTCGGATTCTTTTTCACGGTAGCTTTAATTTGGCAATTGATGAGAGCTTACACTTTATCCGTGCTGACCCAACTGGCGAACAGTGGCAGTCCAATAATTGAAAAGGAGATTATCGCTTGGGTGAACACGAAATTGAGTTCTGCAGGAAAGACAAGCAGCATTCGAAGCTTCCAGGACTCGACTATCGCCGATGGACGAGTAGTCGTCGATCTCATCGATGCCATTAAGCCGGGCATCGTCAACTACGATGTTATCAGGGACAGTGGCTCTCCGGAGGTAAAAAAAATTATATTCCCCAGTAAAAATCTAATAATTTAATTGCAATAAAAGAGGTCGAATTTTAAATTCTTAAATTTTTCTTAGGACAACTTGGCCAATGCAAAGTATGCCGTTTCGATGGCAAGAAAGGTCGGTGCTAAAGTATACGCCCTTCCAGAAGATATCGCCGAAGTGAAGAACAAGATGGTGATGACTGTGTTCGCCTGCCTAATGGCCAGGGACTACGTGCCCAACATGGACAGTAAACCGAACCAAACCGAAGCCGAATAGTCATTTCAAAGTAGAGGGAAACTTCTCTTGTAGTAAAATTAAGTAATTTATTCGTTGAAAAAACAGCGATTTTTTTCTTATTCGCAGAAAAGACCAAAATTATTTTGTGCTGTTGATTTTCTTCCTAAATGCTTTGTTTCGTCGACTTTAATAATTGACATACTGAGTTATGATTTCAATGGTCATTCATTGTTGTATGTACTTAACCATACCACTATAATAAGTATTTATGTTACTGTGTTATTTGCATGCAGAAAATTATGTAGGTAATGTAAAAAATATTTGCTACAATCTTCAAGACCATAAATAATAATAATTATAAAGAAATTGCCATGTAACTAGAATTCTAGATAAAAGCCTTGTCATTTGGTTGTGGACTACGAAGGATTTTATCATTTACACTGCAGATACGACGAAGTTATTGGGTATTAAAATATTTTTCTCTCGTAGTTTACTCCCAAGTGTGCAGGAGCTCTCTGTCTGTTACCAAACCATAATAATAAATAGATTAGGATTGCTTAAACAGCAAGTGGTGGCAAAATGTTGGCTTTCCTAATTTATGTATGGGTGGATTCCGTGGATTACTACAATTAAGAAGATGAATATTATTGAGCTTTATTTTCATTATGGACCTTGTTCCTGTGCGAGCGACAGAATAATATGTAAAGTAGAATATTAATATATTTATGGTGACGATGATTTGATGAAATGACTGTACTGTGAACCAACATCGTGGTCCATGTACAATAGTTTAATTATTAAACTATAAAAGTGTTGTTACAATAATTTCTCGGTCTCTTGAATATGTGCATCTTATTATTACATATTGTGCATACCTAAAAGGTAAAATATTGTTAGCACCAAGAGTTATTCATAGCATAGCGCAGCGAATGCGGACTATTTTCTAGACATCATAAAATGCAGCAGTGGATTTTGTCTACAACTTGGAATACAAAGCGCTAAAATATATATTTTCCAAGTAGTAGCTTACTTGGTAGAACATTTTAAAATTCATAACCGAAATTGCTCAATATCTTAGTTTTCACTTCACTCACACACCAACAACAGAGAGATTGCAGTTTCTACAAGCGCATTTTTATCATTTTCTCAAATTACGGGAATGCTTTTGGTCAAAGTTTGTTACATGGAAAATTTTGAAATTATACATTAGCTGGCAAATGCGTTTAGAAACAACGCATTTGTACACACAATTAATTTAAAAAATTCCGTAATGTGCTTGCAAGAAAGATAGAATAGTTTCATTCATTTAGAAGGTAATTAATTGTATTGTATTATGTTATATGATATTGTATTAAAATACATTATCTCGGCATGAAACTAGAATTCTATGAATACGTTATCCAAGTTTAATTACAAATAATTTGTAAGTACTTTCTCTGAAACTTAAGTTTGACATTAGACACATTTTGACAATAAAAATCGCATCTATTAGAAATGTTTCTAGAATTATCTCATTTAAACAATTAATGTTACAAGGAATTCAAATTATTAATACGCTCACATAAAATATATTACAAGATATATATTATTAAGATTTTAGTGCTATTTTAGCTGAAGCTTCATATATGCATTTTAATAATATGTTTGCAGAGAGAGAATTCCTGAAAATTGTTAGTGAGCTCAGCGCACATTCCCTCTTTCAAGAAGATAAGGTAGGCAAACTCCAAACCCATTGTTCCAGGTGGGTCATCATCATATATGAATCATGAATGGCCAGGGATTGGGATTTACAAACACGTACCTACATACACATTGATGCAAAAGCTCTGTTGATTATTTTGCTAATACGTGATTTTTCACTTATTTATTATATATCCACGATGAAGGTGAAATTCCTTCTTCTGCTCCTGTGTAAAATCCCTTAACCAGTAATTTTTATTCTTCAATTGACACGAAGCCCAAATTCTAATCAAAAGAGATTCCTCTTTCTTGCACGTATTTACCTTTTAAACGCTTTCACATGTAAAGGTGCACTTGTGTACGTATCCGCTGCTCCTTTGTATCAATCTTTATCAGCAAAAGATTGCATCACTTTTAAGACCAGACGCATAACACAGGTGGGGCATTGATTTAGTTTTAATTTTTTACTATCTACTTCCATGCTTCTAGTCTGTAGTCCAGAGTGCAAGCAATGCTTCTCTGCTACGTGGGCACCTACATACACGACCACTAATCCTCGAGAGAGTGCAGTAAATATGTAGAAAACACGGGGAGAAGGTACCTGTTCTCTGTGTGCTGTGTGCCTGATATTTTCATTGTAGTCAAAGGTTTGAAAGGGATTCTCTCTGATTTTTTGACTCTCTTCGACTGTGCGTGTGAATGTGGGTAATACAAGGCTTTGGCTTTAGGATATCATCTCATCATGCTGAAGGAACAAGCACGCAGAGCAAAGCACCCGAACGAAACGAAAAAGCTGGCTGGTAGTAGAAGAAGGGAAGGTTGGTTGCTGGTGCGAGTGTTTGCCCGCAAACTTTACCAGCACATAGAGAATAGACTCTCGCAGCTCTGGAGTTACTATCCTACTGGTACCTGTGTAAATGTACCTGCTGTATTTTACATCGCATTGCAACCGCACAATCACATGGAATGGAATTGCAATTTGAATTCACCACGACTCGATACGAATGATACCTACTGGTGGAGATGTGAATGGGCCTGAGTATTTTCAGCTCAACCCGAACCACCAGAACTATTTTGACACAAATTAGAAAACATCTCCGCTTCAACTTTCACAAATTAGTTTTTAATTTCGTTTTAGATAATGTGCATGTAAACAAATATAGCGTTTCATTATAACACTCAGTTTAAAATTGGTTATTCGTAGAAAAATCTTGTATATACATATAAAGCGAATACGCTTTTTAACTGAATTATATTTGGAAGACCCCACACCTTTGCCTTTGCGTCAGCATTTCTAGGACTGTTTATCGAGGCAGTTATATCGCACACCCTATTATCGCAGCCGATATATGTATAGAATGGTCAACTTATGAATATGAATTAAATGTGAATTTTATAGTAAAGACAGTTTAGCAGAAAAAGTAGTACTACCGACGCATTTGTAAAAGGATTTTCCAGTAATAACTGTTTTCAGTATAAACTGTTTACTTTATTTTACATGATGAAAATATCGACTAATTTATAACCTAAGGTTTTTTTAAAAATTCCGTGCAATAAAAAATTATTTGTACTTTAGAGGTAAGATGTTCACCAAAAAATGATATATGTCCACCGAAACAAAAACAAAGTAACATTAATGATTGATTAGTCCAAAATTATATTTGATACATCTCTGAATTTTTCTAAGATGTTTTCTATCAAACTGAAAAAAGTTTTGAATGCAGCAAACGCAAAATTTCTGTTTTTAAATAATTTATTATGTTAAATAGTTAAATCAAACGTGTTTAACATGAAAAATTTGATTTTAGCCTTTTTTTATCAGCAGTGCATGAATGTGTGTGTTGAATATGAGTTTGGATTTGTCTTAGAATTCTTGACAGCAACCAGTTAGCAATAGCAATCCAATTGACAGCCCTACTTCGCAATGTCCTATCCACCCGGTCGGGTTTACCTTACTTAAGCTTACACCAGGCAAATATTTTTTACTCTCCGCGTACTTGAAGTGCCAGCAATACTCAGTACACATAACTGAGTCAGTCAACTATACATACATAATATTACACTCTCCTACCTGCATTCATTCTTCTGCTTACCTGTGCTCCGTACTCGATACGCAGTGCAAGAACGACAAGCAGCTGTCCCGTCCTTCCATGTGTTGTCGGGGGGCTAACGTCTGGTCGTCGCAAACGACTCTCAATCTCGTACAGAGCTCTCTGCCTACCTGTTCTGCTCTTGTCCTTTTCGGAATACCCAAACGTTAACAACCTGCTCTCAGGAAGGCAAGAACTACTCAGAATTTCCAGCAACGCCATTAACCGAACTCTGAATACGAGAAAATCCAAGGGGCTGATATGATACCGTGCACAGTTGTAAAGTAAAGGTGGGATGAATGAAAAAGCACCCCTTTCCCATTAGTGTGCATTGTGTGTGCATATCTCTCTCTTGTAGTAGAAGTACATTTACCTTGGCATATTACGTATACTTTTTAGTTTGTGTATAACCCACCTCTGGCTTCTCTGTACGCGTACACCTCCATTACATTAGAGATTATTCCTCTACCAAACCATTATATTATTGCAGCTAAAGTGTACCTACACTGTATACAATGTTAAACTAAAGGTATGTGCTGGATCCATTGTATTCTGTGTGTATTTTCCACACGTTAGCACAAAAGTACATACTTACCTATGTAAGTATGCAATATGAGCATCTTTTGCATACTTCCCCATATGTAAGCAAAGCACCACAAGATGCTCACATTGCATGTTGTTGTCGAATGAAAACATTGTGTTCGCTGTTCTCTGCTGTGGAACACACAGTGTTATTATTCTCCTTCTCTGTGTACAGCCTGTAGCAGCACACCGTACACACACACACAGGTAATTGGAGAATACCAATAAATACAGAGACAGACTTATACATACATACATACAACATCTAAAATACGTGGAAATAATATACAAGTGATATACGACAAAGCATATTCTACTATACTAAGTACTACACACATACAGACATACATTGCAGCATAAAGGAATCGGAAAGGTATACGAACGTTAGTAGTAGATGGAAAAGGGGAGTGTATGGTGAGATGGTGAACAGTCCGTGGGAAAAAAATTCCAAATGACTCAAGCTCAACTCACTATATAGATATATAGCAGTGAGTGTGTAGTAGTAGTAGCTTTAGGAAAGCAAGCTGTCTTGACTTGACTTTTTTGAGGTGGATCGACTCTGGAGAGTATTTCTCTAGTTTACCTGAGTTTCGTTAGTTGTTTCTTGGCTGGCTGGCTAGCTTGGCTGTGTGTGTCTGTGTTACTTGTGTGTGGCTAGTATCTAGCATTATATTCTATAAGTAAGTAATTGCAATTCTATGTAATGTGGTATTGCAGATTCTTTACTCCTCCAGAGACTAGTGCATATAGTAAGTGGTTGTAGACTAGACTGGACTGGACACATCCTTTTACTTTACTTTACTTACTATTGTTCTCCGTGTTCACACTGCAACGAGATAAAATAACCGACAATTCTACAGATTACTATACACGAAATAAATCCAAGAGCTTTCTGTCACTTCACATCAAAGTGCACACCCACACAATGAAAAACGTGGCTACATTACACGATATACAGTGAAACTGTGATTACAAGTTGTGTGAATAAATGCACTGACAAAAAAATTAAGTTGAAGAAGCAATCAAGAGATTTGTTGACATCTCTCGTAAAGAGCAAAAATTGTCCTCGAGCAGAGGAGGAGATTCCTTAAGGACGTACTACATTAGCGTGTCACTCATACTTAGAGAACGAGTGGAAATTCGTTTATTACGCTACAAAAAGTTAAGTTTGTGCATTTTAGTAGGGAAGAAATCTGCAAGAGAGAGATAGCTTTGTAGCATTGCACCGGCACCTCTCGCTCTCCGGTCTGTCTCTCTGTCTGTGTAGCGTCTGTGTGTAAAAGGAAAGAAAAAAGACAACAGTAAGCTGTGCATAAGATTTTTGCTCAATCCGGGAACGGTGATTGCACACACACTCATACATACACAGTGCTCTCTGCTTTGCCTTTTGCATAATAATCTGTGCTTGTTAAATGTGAGTGTGATTTGAAGTACAGTACGGTAGTGCCTTAAATTAAACAACTAGTAAAGGAAATGTTAAATCGTAATTAAAGTATTTGTAATACAAGTTGTAGAATTTTATACTTGACAACACACCACCTAAAACATACATGATATACATATTATTATTATACATACAGTAGTATGTAGGTACTTTTCTGTATATTTTGACAACAGAACAGAATGTACTGCATGTACATGTGCTCACTACTACAAAACATACAAAGACACGTAATCGTGTAACTAGAAATATAAATACGCAATGGAAGACCTCTGAACATTTGTGGCCTTAAAAGATACTACGTTTATACATATGTGCATTTTGTTAACACAGTTACGAGTCTAATCTCTGTGGTGGTGGTGGACTCAGTTAACTGATCATGTCAAGTGGAAAAGACAAGTCTAGGCATTGAACAAAATTTTCTTGTGTGATAAGCAAAGTAAAACAAAGTTGCATCAATTCCTTCTCTCTCTCTATCAAATAAAATTCTACAATAGTGAACTTAGCGTGTAACCAGAACGTGGCGAGCAAATCCCCATACTTCCGCTATTTGCTGACTGTTGCTGCTGTCAGTTATCGTTTCTTCGATTGGAATTCGCCATAATTCACTGAAGACACTGTGTACGCTGTACTACAAGTGAAATTACATGCAATGGAAGCAAAAGGTATGCACGAATCCTTCTTTCTCAAGTGTTCTCTATATATTCATCGTAATTATTATTTATATAGTATATTACTGTATAGTAGAGGCTTATATCTAGAAATCCAATGCCAACTGAAAATCTCTAGTATAGAGCCTAATGTCAATTTGTTTTGTGTGTTTAGTAAACACTCTGCTGTATTGTTGCGCTTTGGTTTTTTAGTGAAATCTTGCAAGTAACTGTATTTGAAATGCTGTGCGGATAATATTTTCTTGCTTATAGCAGCAAATGCATTTGTATATAGGTAGTTAGTCAGTATTGGGGGAAAAACTGTTTAGCCATTTGATGGCGGCGACGTCGACGTCGACGTTAAGACACGAATTTTTCTCACTCTTACTTACAATTTAGACTTTATCTGTTGATGTGTGCAAGGCGAGTGTACTTAGTTGGCAAGTTGATTTTGCATCTAGAACAGAGAAAATCTGTGATTGTTGTAGAAAAAATTGCCTGAATCCATTGTTCATATTAGAGACAGAGAGACATACAGAGAGAACATGGCACTATCTGTGTATAGTACAGCTGTAGGTACAGATACACTTTTGCAGTGTTCTCTGTAAAAAATGAACATAAATATAAAAAATATAGCAGAGAATGATTAAATTAAAGATAGAGTCAAAACATCAACAACGACTATCCTTTAACAAGTAGATATCGGGTTGTGAGTAATATAATGAGCGTACCGTTATATAGAGCCAGGTGTATGTATATAGTATGCTATAAAGTAAAAGCAACTGATAAGGAAATGATAAATGTTGCCGTTCGCTCGTTGTTGGATTTCCAATTGAGCAAAGATACACGGGATAATAAAAGGTGAGTATAGTATTGAATTGGAAATTGTTAGCTCTCTACATAATTTGATAAACAAACAAGGGCCGTGTCTCTGTCATAGTGGCAATTTTTGTCACTTCTCTTCACGTTCGTCAGCTTTCCGTGCTCTCTCGCTTACTTACATTTGTAAGTAGTCAGACAACGTCATGTCATCAGCAGCAGCATCCTCCATGATGTTTTTATACACTACAAAGATCTGCTCAAATTTCATTGACAATATATAGACACAACAATTATATGTATATATTTTTGTATGTATTTCTGCTAACTACATAGAATTTGATACATAGAAATCTATGACTTATAGACAATAGGGACAGACGCACATAAAAGTTTGTAAATAAAACTCTTCTCCAAGGTGGAATCGTTTGTACACTTATTGCCAGCGTGTGTGTTAACTATTAGCTTATAGAAACTTGTTTAAAATACTCGATTCGATCGCTATTCGCGCTGATGAGTAATCAGTGGAGTATTTTCAGCAGGCGAAGTACGTAAGTATTTTAATTGCATCGATGTTGTAATTGCTCATTTATCTTTTATTACCGATTGTGTTTTTATAAGCTGCATTTATCATATGTGTCATCTCTATTAGCCTTTTAGCAAGATGGATTGGTGAATTGTGGCAAAATCACAACGAATGCATCTCTAATGCATTTCGAAATTAAACAAGGGATATAACCAGAGATTATGAACCTTAGTATTGTACATAAAATGTCATCCATTATGGTTAGATTGTAATTCCTAAATATATTTAGGTTGGCGTTTCTGGAGTAATATTAATTATTCGTAAGAATTCGTCAAGTTTAAATTGATACTGAATTTCGCAGGCATACCATAATACCACAGTATAGATATAGCAAAGATTTAATATAGGACGCTAGTGCAAGTCGTTGCAATAGCGGGTGTGAATTAATTTTCCAGGCAAATCGTGAATGAATTATTTTACAATTCCTAAGAAGAATAATAATTTTAAACTGAAAAAATTCTTGCTCGTCATTTTTTATGTAATTGCATAAAATTGAGAAATATTGAGAAATCAAAGATTCAGGATAGTGTCATGAGATTTTTTATGACTTCCCCACATATTTTCTTATTTCTTCCGATTGCGAAGCACAATGCTTACATGATTAGAAATTTTGCAAAACTATTAATATCATACTAGTGTCGCCACACCACAAGATTTTACATAACACCATGCCATCTCAGCAGCTAGCTGCAGGTACCTAAATGTACCGGTCGTCAGAGTCAGAAGCACAAACACATAATCGTGGTTAGGTACTACTATCTCCGTGTAGCCAGGCATTTTAATAGTGGTGTATTTTGTGGGAGGTGGCTTCGTCCATTATCTCTTTGATGACTGTATGCTAATACCGGTGCCTTATTGCCTTACATATGTACTTACGATAAAAAAGCGGTAGTGCTGCATTTTTAATATTTTTATCCTGAAAAACTTGCGTAACAGATATGAATACACTTACCTAATGCTTTACAATGGTGGCACAATTGGAAGTATACCAGCATCCACATACCTGCCACTGCTTACTGCTTATCACAAGTCCCATATTGCAGAAAGCACACACAACAATAAGCGAAACTATATATTTATACTGTCAAAAAAATTATCTTATCTAAATACAACACCCGACGAGCATTACTAGTTCACCGCAACGTCTTCCTTTTCGGAATCAAGCTACCTATATAAAATTCTATGGTAATATCCACAAATCCAAACAAATATTAGTATTATATAAATGAATGTTACTACTATAACTATATAAAGTAAAAACACAAGTTCAATTACATTTACACTATATGGGGAAGTCAAACTGTATTATAAACAAGCTATTTATATATGCTTATATATAATATCCGCGTGCATAAAAGTAATATCTTTCGTGTGCTCTTTTGCTTGTTCGTACACACACACACACACGGTGAGATGATAAGTCAATTGAATCCACACACACTTTTTTTTTATAACTCTAACACAATGAGTAAAATCTCAAAGCCCTAATATTGAGCTCCGTTGCTTGTGGCATGCACACAAAAAGAATCTACTGCTCTGCAATACAAATCTCATATATATTGATGAGCCCACTTGACTTCGCAGCACTGCTCACACAGTCGATTTCAGTTTTGACTTCCATGTATACACAACACAAAGAATTCACTGACAGATAAGGATTTATGGTTCAACTTCAACTTTCCTATGAAAAATTAAGTTTTATAGCAAGGATGCGGTTTTCCACCTTTTCGTGTTCTCCAAAAACATTGTCTGCATGTAGCCGTAACACTACCTACTATTACCAGAGTCTCTCTGTCTGTCCATTCTAGACCCTAACAATGAGTGCTACCTCCAAATGCAATGCAAAATCTACAAGATCTTCAATTTATATACTACGTAAAAATCGTTGGTTGAATATTGTAACAACCGACAGGTACATATTTTCTAGCTTATATCTGTATCATTTTCATCGTCTACCCAAAATTCTACATTGTAACACAAATTTCATAAAGATCCTTAGATTTGCTTCGCTATAGATTCGCTCACACTATCATTTTCATTATTCAGATTTAATCCTCATTTCAAAGGTGGGTCGTTTAGGGTGTATTCCTAGCAGCAAAGTCAATTCGCAAGAAATTCTACTCATCTTCGCCAAAACATCCTTAATCTATGTATCTAAGTAATCTTAATACATTGAACGACGTATTTATTCCAAATTTTTATCTTTCTAATTAACTAATAATAATACGCCGATATTGCTTGTTATGTTGTATTTACAATATCATTCAAAAGCATCTATTTGAAAATTTTATATTTTACATTTTCTAATTTTTAATATTGCTTGGTGTTGTAGTTAAATCCGCAGCAGCCAGTAATATATTTTCAATTTTTATTTTTATAACATTCTACATCTTTAATTTTGCTATCTGTTGTATTTACTTATAAATATCAGCAACGTTCTATCAGGAAATTTCCTCGTCTCATCGTCATTGCACGATGTTTACATTTAACGTAAACACATGTACATTACAGTCATACAAAAACTAAGTAATTGCGCTTTTATAGATCCTTCTATGTGAATGAAGCCTCACCCTCCACCACCACCACCAACAGAAGAATCACAATGCAATGTTGTCCTCTGCAAAGAAATCTCATTAGCACCAGAAGAGAATGCAAAGAGCTCATTTATCACATCCTTTAAATTACAAAAGTAAATCAGCGAAGCACATACTAGTCCGAGAAGTGCACACAGATGAAATTGGGAAAGAGTTACACGTAGTTTTCCTCTTAAGTAAGCTTCATAAGAATGTGTGCACTTTAGATTACATTTTACGTATTGCACTAACTCTTTACAGGCTAAACTGAATGCACACAAGTAAAGAATACACACACACATTGAGAGATACATTAGCAGCAGAAGCCAAAAATGACAATGGTTTTTCCGCATCCGCATATTCAGTTCAGTTCAGTGGAGTTCAAACGTCCAAAGGGAGGTTCAAGCGTGCATTTGCTTGTCTTGACTTTGAATGTGCAATACCTGACTTGATTCTCTATGACTCGTCGTCTTCAACCACCACCACCACCATAACATATAGGTATTACATGTTGTACTTGTAATAGTACATGTAATATATGTAAAGTATGTAAAATGGTACTTATTTACTTATTATACGGCTGCTTCAGACGAACGTGAGTCATTTTCTCCGCTTGCACATTATTACATTATACATTCACATTCAACGTAAAACAAAAGATAGCACAACACCTATGTGGGTACTAACAGTATTTGTCTTTTACTACGAGAGACGCGTGTTACAACTTGTACTTGGCTGTATTTTTTATGCGCATTGCACAATGAATGCATCAAACAACCAGACGACCAAGAAACTTAAAAGCAACACTCATCTAGTAGTACTACATAAATATTACAATGAACTATAAAAGAAGAGATTGTTGTTACTAGAAGATAGCGAGAGAGAGAAACAATTTGTGTATGTGATGGAGGATCACTGCATGTAAGTTTATTGTCAGATATGAGAAATCGTTTTTTAGTATCTCACGTTCAATCGTAGAATCGTACTTGCAGAACCACAGCACTTCAGTACACGCTGGGCACGCACAAAACAGTACAACAGTGTCGTCCCTGGTTTGCTCCTTGCAGTTTGGTTTAATGGTGGTTAGCTGGCTGTGCCATTACTTTCACGATGTAGCAACTAAGCGACAAAAATTAAATTGCACCTAGTAGTTAGTACACATTGTATGATAATTTACATTAAGCAGCCCCCTTACTAGAATCAAAACACAAAACGTAAAAGTATTATTTTTTAACTTACAAAACAAAGTAGTATAAAATGTGAGATGAATTTTTAAGCATAATTTTGTTAATGTTGCATTTTTGTGATATTTTATGTTTTTCCTTGTGTGTGTGTGTATGTGTGAGGAATATATCAAAAGAAAAACAGTTGCTTCCTTCATTGCATCAAAGATCTAACAGAGAAAACTTTATTGTGTGTAGAGTGTGAGATGCAAGATTCAAGAGATATTATAATGAAATTGTCACTTGTCCTCGACTCAATTGAAATGCAATGCAGCACATCATACATAACACTTGGCAAAGACATTCAAACAATTTAACGACCTACAAAACGAGAGAGACGATCATATATACTATATTTCTACACTGCTGAGTAGTGATTGCTATAAACCAATCTAATTATATCACTTTGTCAATGACACTACACATTTAATTTTCTGTGCGTCTCTTTGAAAACACCACAAATGTACAAAAATAACAAATTAGTACAAATAACTTAACGTGTAACACTGAAGGAATACTGGCAAATTATGTAAAAGGATAGACTAGACTTTTGTCATTGTTTTGGCGAATTTCCTCTGTTTGCTTTTAGCGGGACCGTTTGAATACTCTTGTGTACTAGATATACATATCTCTTTGTGTCTCTTCTCTAGTGAATGATTAATGTTTAGGGAATGCACGCAAAGCAAAATAACAAGCATTTCGCAAAGTTCGACTCACTAGACTGGCATGTTCAGCTAAACTTGCAATTAGTAAGTACTCGAGTGAGTTCGCGAAAAACTGTTTTGTTTTGTCAACGAACAGCTCAGGCCAACAATAAAAAACCAAAGGAAAACTTCATTTACCAAGTAAGTGCACAAATACAACACACATACACTGATAGAATAACACAGATGCTACGCTACTACACGGGAGTGCATTATCTTTGCTCGCAGAAACTCGTACGCACTAATTGGTATGCAAAGAAAAATACTACATGACATAAGATTACGTATTCTGTGCAACGATCGTGCCCAGTTTTGCCATTTGCTCAGTTTTACTATATTTATTAGTCATCCAACATTTACGGCTTGAGAATTCTGAATGTGTGCACAGAATAAATGTGCAGGAGTACACGTAAGTATATTCACAAAGGCATTAGTTTTGTGTGAATGTACAGTACACATGTAATTTGTTAGATATTATACAGGTAGTGACTATATGCAAAATTTAGATATCCTGTCCCGTAATTTTCTCAAGCCACAGCTCTTTTCTCTGCTAGAGACTCGAGAGTAAGTACTGCTTTGTCTTCTCTCCCAGTTTATGTTCTGTTTGTCCTGTGAGTGTCTCTCTCTCGAATTTTTACTACGGTACACACCTGTACTTGAGTTTGGCTCATGCGGCGGACAGAATCCCCGTGCTATACTTACACCATAACAATAAGCATTGTTATTTTCTACGTAAAGCAAGCACATAATAACAACAGCAGTAAAATACGGTTCAATAATTGAGCTGGGCCACAGTGTGTCCATGAAGTTTCAGGCGTGTAGTACATATTACATACATGCAAAATCTAACATAGTACAGCAGAAGAGGATGGTTGGTATTTTATTACTGATGAAAAACTGTCGTGGACACAACCACCAGACATTTCAGTGTATGTCTGTGTAGTTGCCAAAGTCATAAAAGTTATTCGCCTGAAAAAATTAACGATTGTATTCCGACCATCCTGTCTTTCTTGTCATGTTGCAGCCAGTATCTCTTGGTTTTATCCGGATCATTGAATGAGCCGCTTTCTGCTTAATCATCATCAATTTGAAACATTGGGTCACACCACACACATCCAATCCACATCCTACACACTTTTTGACAGGTCTCTCTGCCTACATTGATCTTTTTACTGGCATTGTATGAATGCAAATTTGCGCGCGTACCAAACTTGTACTTACTCGTAAAAAGAAAACTGCTTTTTGCCGCCTGAACAGCTTTTTTTTGCTATTTTGATCCAATTTGGCTTAATATAATACATTTTTAATGCCGAAATCCTTCCCAGTAGGCAAATCAGAAAAATGGCATCAAATAAGTAAGCTAGCAGAACGTGTATACAATATTCAAGCAATTTTTTTGCAAACTCTGACTACAAAAATTCTGCGAAACTTATTGAACTGGGAATATTCCTCAGTCTCTGAGCTTCAGTGATTCATTGCGTAATAAAATTTCGGTATCTGTCAAAGTTAGCTTGTTAGTCATGTGTGTCGTGGAGACAGTAGTGGCAAGTGGCAGTCATAAAACGGAGCAAGGGTACATACCTAATGGGAAATGTCATTCTTCTTCGTACAAGGTGCTTTTTAGTACTAAAAAGTACTTTTTTATGTACTGGGCTTAACGCTTACAGCCTATTTGTACTGTGTTAACAGCGTTTCCTTCATTTTGTGAAAAGAGGCTCGAGAAGCTGCTACACACAATGCATTCTTATTACAACTTATAGAACAGTACAAGCCGTGTAATCCTAGTCTACAAACAAAACATAGAAATACACTCTCACCATCACCAGCTCAGCTTTACTTTTGCCTTTAAGCGCATACCAAAAGATATAAAGGTAAATTTAGGTAGATAATAAAAACTAATGTGTAGGTACGGTTTAAGCCAGATGTATACAGGCACACACTAGAAAATAATATTGTTGCAAGTACCATGAATACACACTGTGTATGTGTCTGGGTACATTTTAGTAAAGCCAGGTTGTATACCTTGGTTTGGCTCCTTGATTGACATGGCAAAAGCCACGCCATGAGCACAGTCTTGTCTTGACTCTGCTGCCTCTGGATTCGCCAAAAGTCCTTACCTTCTTGACTCATTTGCGAGCGGAAGTGTTATTGCGATAAAAAATACTTTTAAGCAACAAGGGGAAGCAGAAAAGAAGAAGAGTCATTAAGTTGTAACATTTTCGTCGTTGAAACTTTTAAGGTTGCTTTTCTCAGAGTCGCTCATGCCAAAAGAAGAATAAGAAGCGACTAAAACTGCTAAAAATAATGATCTAGCCCTATCTTCAGCACACACAGGTAAATACATAGTTCAGGTATATTTATATTGCTTTTCTTGCTAGTATCAGCTTAAAATCGAGAATGCATCAAAAATCCTACAATTCTTACTTTTGTGTACTTACGATCAGATAATCTGTGATTTAGCAACTCCACTACATATTACTAAAGTGCACACTCCTACTTCTATACAAACGTTTGATTTATGTACGTTACTTTGTACGTACACCTTTCGTATCTCGATACTTGGCTAATAACTAATACCACTCACTCTATTACATCGAATACGATGGAATCCTGTGAGAGTGCCACAAATGGGAGAGTAGCAGCTTATGTGTGTAATTTTTCAGTTTATCTCTCCACTCACTATATGTATTCCTATAGGAAGGGTAGTAGGACGTTGTTGGTTGGCCACGCTTCGTTGCACTTTATTCGAGATTCTCGATAAAACTCTTCCCCTCTCTTCTTAAGCTGTTAAAATAGACTGGACTCAAACTCAGAATTACTGAAAGTAGGCTTACCATCATCACACAATAATTTTCCTTGTCCTGTCCCCTGCCATTGTTTGTACAGTGTACTACTATATTTGAATGTATTACATTACAATTATGTACATACCATTAACTTCATATTTATATAGAGGAACTAGTAAAGGAATTCAACTAAGACTTGTTCATTGTTCAACCAGTAAAAGTAGTATCAAGTGAACAACAACATACTTCTGGTATAATTTTGCTAGAGAGGGACTCTCGTGGCTGCTACTGCATTCTAAAGCTCTGTGAATGAATGAGTAAAATTAACGGCTAAACTAAATCGTCCATTTGAGCGTGCAAGGAACCGTTGGAAAATTGGCGAAAACCGTTCAGCAATTAGATTCACATTTGCACCAATGCATCCTTCTTATACTCTCGAGTGACTTGGCTCTGCTCAGGCACTGACTCAGAGTTGACTTTAGATGAGGAGGCTATGATCAAGCACTTCTCCATTTACAATTACATTAGCTTTGCACTGGGATGTGGCATTACGCAACAATCTGCTGTGCCACTGCTACTACAACACAAAATAGAATCAAAAACCGAACATAAATTTTCTCAGTCATTATTACACGATTACTTCATTCAATATGTCTTATACTCTACAAGTAGTTTATATAGGTAATCACTCTGTTTGAAATTCACAATGCTCTAATAAAAGATTTAAAGTACTACAGTTCAATGCTTAGATTCGAATGGAAACCGCCACTTGTACCAATCAATAGCCATAAAAATGCTAACATCACAAGTTCACTGTGTATTGCCAGAGTAAAGGGTTGGCCAATTGAATTTTCGTTGCAGCAACACCTTTATTCGACGATATCCGCAATTCAATGGGAACAAAGGGTGTCTCATCTTGCTGTGCCATTGCAGGACAATGTGAACGGTCCCCCTTCACTACGGAGTGTAAGTGTTCTGCTTCAGAAAATTCGATTCGAGTATTAATGCAATACGTGTACCAGTAGCGTCATGACATCATGACACGAGGTGTACACACATCTCACACGCAAATGATTTTCAAGTCAAAAGTAACGATCGCGATTGGAAAACTGTAAAATGTAGATTTTATGCAGAGGACAAAAAATAAGTATTTACACAGTCGTAAATTTTTGATGTAGTAGACGAGTGTTGACTTACTTTATTCGAAATGTCATTTGTCTCGTGCTGCAAGCACGAGAAATGAAATGTAAACAAAAAGTTAAGCTAGAAAACCGAGGGTGGAACATTTACAGCCATTTACTGATTGCTAGTAAGATGCTGACGTCAGAGGGTTATAAAGAATTACGTGTGTACGTTTGCTACAAATGGTTTACATAATTTATGAATACTTAAATCGTCATCGTCGTCATCAGGTTCCGTTCCGCACTCAGGTACTCGGCACGAACACCGCACTGTGTCGTGTGTCATTCGTGTCATGTATTCTGTCGTCATATTTTGCCTTTCCTCTGTGTGTGTGGATTTTAGCCATCTTGGCTACAGCTACTTGTTTCTTCCTTTTATTAGTGGTGGTGTGTAGCTGAATTGACGTACAAAAGTGCTGGGCTTATTAAAGTACGGTTATACATACTCACTGTTTTGCCCGCGTTTCCTCTGCCAAGTGAACTTGCTAACTTTTTTGATCCTCTCTCTCTGTCTGACATGGCAAACAGGCAGGCCCAGGAACCTCTACAGGTACACGCTTTATATATTGTCACGTTTCCACTTAAAACATGTCCCATACATAAAGAAGAACTCTGATAAGAAGATTTCGTGTGGGAGCCGCGTGCAATTGTGTGGTGTGTGTAGAGTTTGTTTTTTCAGGCTTTGCTTGTAGTAGAAATACTAATTCAGAATGTGATTACCCACGTATTTGACGTGTATTCAGTTTTAAGTCTTGTGCAGTTCAATTCATCAGAGTTCATGAAGAGACGGTTAGTCTCGCTTGACGCAACAATGAGCTTCTCTTTTCATTGGGCTCTCTCTCTCTCTCTCTCTCTCTGTCCACACGATTATGTGTGTACTTTGCATTTTGGCAGCAGACTCGGCAGACAAGCAATGAAAGGAGACAGACAGACTCATCTGAACAACTGGCAGACATTTTACTGGCAGGGGTGTATCTGTAAAGGACGTAGGTTTCTATGTGACAGGAAAAAAGATAAGAGATGTGAGCATTTTCCTAATAAAATCATTGTAGAAGGACTTGTAGGTGCATATTATGTAGCATTACGTGGTTTTGTATAATTATTTCGTACGAGATAGCTTTCTTAGCGATATCCGCCAATTTCTGAATCTTTTCGGAAGTAAGTATATTGTTGTATTCTGCTGTTCATGCACCTTCTTGCGGCTTTTCGCCAGTGGGTTCTCCTTTCTCATCATCAGGTGTATTAAACTATATTGTTATTTTTTGTGGAGTGAGCTTTTGTCCTCACACACATGCGGAAATACATTTCGACAACAGTCCAATTAGCTCACACAAAGGGAACCCCAGCTTCAAGGAAGAGCGTCATAGAAGTCGTAAGAAATCTTAAATGTTAAAACTACAGACTGTACTACGGCGGCAATAATTTTTAGCGTCTTCTCGAGCTACAAATATTTCACTGTTGAATGCTTTGGAACCATTAGAGTGATTTAATTACAGCCTTTTATCTGTACATTAGCTACTAAAATAGATTCTGAAATTGAGAATAGACGACGAAAAATATATTAAAATAGCTTGCATGGAATTTGATTGGCAACTTCAATGTTCATGATGTTTTAAGGTTTTCTCAGGTTAGGGAGCTTCAATGCACTAATGCACAATAAAAAGATTCGTAATTAGACTGCTTACCTGACACATAGACAAATAAACTTCTGCACATATTGTGGAAAATATCTATTTTATTAGTTATGTATACTAAATACAGATTGGCCTACTGAAATTAGACGGCGTGTGCATATACTATTCAAAATATTTCGTAATTAATTGACAAATTGGTTTATATATGCTTGTTAGGTTTAGCCTAATTATTCAAATTGATTACAGTAGATTTGGACTGACTCCCCCCCCCCCCCAAAGCACTACGCAAAAAATACCTTGGAATTTGAAGGACTTTGTAAAAATTACGTTTTCATGCTCACATTTTTAGTTGTTAGATTAGCCATACATATTGATCTAAATTACATAGTTTCTTTAAGCGTGTTTCAATTTTGGGGGATTTTCAAGTGAGTGGTGACAACAGTAGAAAATATGTTTGTTGTTTGTACAATGTACAAGTATCTTATACGGAAGGGATAAATAAAGAAAACTTGTTGTGTGCTGTGGTCTCATTGGTTTTTGTTCAGGAATCTGTTTACTATTTGATATTGTGCTGGTTGAGATTGTTGTTGCATGGTATGGTGACCCGTTGTCTGTTGTGTCTGCGTATCTGCAATAAATAGGACGCGAACCATGTTGAGTCGCGCGGGGAGCAGACAGAGATATCACAGAGGATAATGTCAGGTAGACCAACAGATTAGTCTTTGCGGAAATGCCGTGTGAAAACTGTGGACTGAATGTCACCGCAAATTTATTCACCTTCTTCTATTTATAAATACATTTACCATTGTGCCCAAATATACACACAAATGCTGCAAGACAAGATACACCAGAAAATTCACCATTTACTTAGCCAGTGGGCATAAATAGGCACGAACTATTATTATTAATGGTGTGTTATAGCGATTGCGAAAAGCTTTCTGATTCGTAGTATTCTTCTGTTACGTACCATTTTCGATTAATCAATTGAATGCATTTCTTCCACTGTGTGCACATGCAACATGCAACCCTATTAATAATCCATTTTCTATTTCTAAATCCCTTTGGGAAATGTCTAGTAGCTATGTGAAGCGAACGCATTAAATAATATTGCCATTGTTTGCAAAAAGAATGCAAATCTTCTCCTTTCCATCAAAGATTTCGCAACAGCACAGCACTCTCAATATTAATTTGCTAATAATATGTTCTAAATCTGCACAATTGTCATTTTTCTTCTTCAAGACCCCAATTTAGCTTTCTGTACAATTTTTCCCCTAAGCTAAAATTGCGTACAGACGTCTTTGCAAATTAAAAATAATAAAAACATTGCAATTTACAAACTGTCATGTTAAATATATAATCGAAACGGTTGTGTTTTTCGCAAATACTATTACCTGTTGGCCAACTGTAATTTGATTGTCTCTGTGGCTATAAACCTACAACGATAATTACCAAAGAGTCAAGGTACATTACACACAGCGTAATTCAATTCTGTGTGTGTGTGTGTGTTAGACGAGTACGACAAGAAATATATTATTTGCATATGCACGTGCATCCATCCACCAAGCCTAATACGATTAGTGATCACAGATCAGAGTCGAATCAAGTCAGGTACACACACCACCACTTCAATCTACTTACCGTACTACATTATAATGCACACAGGTACAGTACATAGCACAGTTACACAGAAAATAGGCTCATAATTTCAGAGAGAACGTGAGTGCAACTATACACAACGATAATAAAATACCAATGGATTCTATCGTCATTCTCATCGTCATCATGTCAAGTCAATACTAGAATCAAGAGGAGAATCAAATCGAATCAGAGCAGCATTCTATATTAGAATCGTATAGTTAGCAGTGTATATTATAACAAATGGTAGTAGAAAGCATCAAGTTGGGCCTTAGAGTGGCAAGAGCTGCAGAAGATTGCCGCAAATTGCACAATGGTGCATTACACTGATTGGTAGATAGAATCTTTGCTTCAGTTCAGTTCATTTTATGTGTTATAGCCTCTATCTCTCTCTCCCTGCCTATTTATCTCTATTATCAATCAAATCAGGTAGAGAAGCAGCAGAATTCACATAACATCAGAACAGAACATGAATTAAAATACATGCAGACAAAATGCACACAAGTATAGACTCATGTAACACGCAAAAAGTAGATTTGCATTTATCGTTCATTGTGTTATATTTTATTGCCTTGCTCTTTTTTTATTTAAATAATAATGTGGTAGTATTTAATATGCTATAGATTTGTACATTACTTCAATGACATTTTATTTGGACGTGAATTTGCATATTCTATTTTTAGAGAGAAGACTGACATGTTGGTCTGACCAGGCAAACATGAAATGAAGCTTTCCAAGTGCGGTTAAATACCGTTTGCAGGGCACATTGATGTAAATTGTAATTATTTCTTCATTGCTTCATGTGTATTCTCTATAGAGTGATTGACTTGTGGTTTTGACCTGATACACTTTTCGAACTCAAATTTCGCCATCGACATTGCCCTCTCTCTCTCTCTGCTAAATCTTATGTCCACTCGATCAAGAGGGACGTAATAAGGTTGTACGGTATTAACTCTAATGGATTTTATAGATTTTATTGCTTATTGGAAATATGAATAAGGAGCGTGGAGAAGTTTTTTATGACTTCATCATGATGAGAAATCTGTGTAGTTCCTAGAATCATCTTTTCCATTTAGTTTGCTACGCATTAAACGAGTGACTAAATTGGAGAATTACCGTTAGGCTTGCAGAATCGTATTTTAAAAGAACGGTTTAATCATAGTCAAGGAAAATTATAATCTAAAATATTTTAAATAATGCAATCTTATAAATAAGAATAATATTTTAAGACAGCGTCGATTCGTACAAAAACTAATCATCTGTTTATTATTTTCCACAGAATATTTCCCCATTTCTCATTGTAATTGTCGCAAAGGGACGATGGACCCAACGTCAGCCAAAACCAGCAACAGTGCCTTAGTCAATTCCCACTCGATGGTGAACACATCCGTCACCGTGCACACAACAGCACACATGGGAGAAATTCAGAGGAGGCTAACGCAGTCAAAGGACAATAATAATACTAATAAAAGTGATGACGATGCAATAACGAATCATACGAATAAACACATAGGGAGCAGAACAAGGATGAAGTTTCGAGATGGAGGAGAATCTTACAACTCTTCTTCTCAATTTCCCTTGTCGCCCTTCCTTTTCGTCGTAGTGTTAATAGCCTGTCTGCTACCATTATGTAATTCAACGGAAGTCCTATCCTCTTCCTCACCCTCACAATTCTCCTCTTCCTCAGGTCCACAACAGCAACAACAACCAATCTCAGCGACCGCACCTTTTCCTCTGTCATCGTCATCTTCATTGTCACCGATGGCGATGCCGACTTCTTCAGACGCGTCTGAATCGTCACCAGTGTCGGTGCCGTTGTCGCCGCCGACAACAACAGGCTTGCCTCCCGCCTCCGCTCCCACACGCCGCCAAATCACCACAACGCCCTACTTTGTCAACGGACTGGCAAATCACGTTCGCAGGATCAACGCGACCGCCCTGCTCTCGTTGACACAGAAGGAGCCCTTCAAATTGCAGTTCCGCACCGTTTGTTCCTTTGGCAATCTCGTCTTTGATGTGAGTCAGAATTTATTCTCTGTGTCCTTTCTCTTTTCATCATCTCGAATTCCTCCTCTCATTCATTTCAACACACGGCCAAATCTGATAATAAAAGTCAGCACTTATTAATTCTATTAAACTCACATTCTCATTGTCATCGAAAACTATTTCTGGCTTCACGACTCAATGGGCAAAGTACTGCGAGCGTTGAATAGCGAGATTAGAAACTACATATTTACTAGCTACAGTATAGTGTGGGCAGCATCACCTTATATCTGATTTCCTATATGTAATAACGTGACAAACGTTCGGACTGACAACAGTATTTGTATTTCACAATTTCACATGATGTTATTAGAGTTATTAAAGTGCACAACCCTCTCTCTCTATCTATTTCTCCTGTCTGTGTGTACTTATCACAGTGCGATTTTAATTTTCCCATCCCAAGGCCTTTTTAACAGCCTACACGCTCGTCAATCACTTAACTATTGCGACTTTTTCTTCCATGCAATAATGATAATTTTCTAATAATATCCACACAAAGAAGATTTCATCACCAAGCCAAACGTCAATAATATATTCCTCTTTACTTACTTTGTGTGTGCGTGCAGAGTGCAGAGGCGGTATTGTTGATTCAGTTGCTTTTTATTACACTGATAAATTGCCAGAGAGTGTTAAAAAGAAAGTTTTGGGAACGAGTTCCATGTGCACGACGAGGAGTCTTATTCTGTGCATTGGAATCCCAACACGTAACTTAAACGTTTATTAGCAAAATGCAGTGTGACGATGGTTATGGGAAAAGCATGAGTAGATTATTATGCATTAGTTTTTACTGTATTTGTCATAACACTGCAAATAAAGTGCATATTCACATGTTACACGTGAGAATATGTATTTAAAAGTGTATGTCCCTATAAAAGAGATATTTGCTGTACATGCAGACCAGCACATGTTTTCACATTTGTCTAATAGAGATATTACTTTTGTGTGGCCTGAGCAATATTGTCAATTGCTTCAGTTTTTCTACCAGCATCTTAACCCATAAGGTTATATTGTTGTGCATGTAGGAAACAGCATAGGTAGATTACTACGGTGGTTAGTAGACAATAGCTTGTAATAGTAACATAATGAGTTTTGTTGTACGTATTGGAGTTATGGGAGCGATGGGTATTGGTTGTGAGAAGTTCTCGTGGAGAGAGAATGAGTTTCACGAAAAACGACTATTTAGAATTTAGCATGGTGGTAAAAGTGGTATGCTG
This sequence comes from Plutomurus gul, assembly GCA_019776185.1. NCBI lineage: Eukaryota > Metazoa > Arthropoda > Collembola > Entomobryomorpha > Tomoceridae > Plutomurus > Plutomurus gul. Next base: position 30,078 of record JABASC010000360.1, read on the forward strand.
TTTGCTGGTGGTGGTCGTGTTGGAATTACTATTGGTTAAGTGTTGAAGGAAAGTAAATAGTAATTCAGCCATTAAATAGATTAGCCTATCGGTTCTACTCACTACACACAGTGTACTACTGGTATCAGTGTGACTTGACTTATTATTATAGCATTAGGGAAAATGTGGGCGAGAGAGGGCAATGGAAGAGCAGATAGATAATGCGCAATGTCTTATCACTCCTAAAGTTGATAATATGTATTTTCTAATTTCTAGTCGTTATTCGCGTGCTCCGGAAGCTAGAGACTTCTTCTGTGTGTGTGTGTGTGTGTGTGTGGGCGAAATTTGTATGTACTCTGTTCTACCACCACCACAATTTAATTAATCACATAGCTCTTATCAGGTTGGAATCACTATACGAGTTTCGGTTATGTGTATGATAGTAGCTATACAGCTTTTCCAAAATGAATGGAAATTCATTAGAAGAGAAGAGGGGAAAGAAATTTCGCAGAGTTCCGGCTTTGGAATAATAAAAATGGTATATCTTAAATACCTAAGTTCAAAAATAATTTCTTTGATTGTGTAAATAGTATTTAAGCATTGGGCAAAGTATGTATTTATAATCAAAACATGCTGTATGTCATACACATGCACAAGTTGAATTTAACCTAACCCATGTGTTGGGAAAAGTACCTACTCATTTAATTGTAGATTAATTAAATATGTCAGTAATATAATTACTCAAACAATGTGCAAATAATACATGTGTTTATGTGAATTCAAATAGAAGTATTTCGATGAAACAACTTGGAAGCAACTTGCTTCCAATTGTTTTAAGCTGAGTTGACATTCCCATCCGTTCAAGTCACTAAATTAGTAACTGTCACTTGAGCTCTGGCCTAAATGAGTCTTTTTTTAGCGAATGAGTAGAAGCGGATTTGAAGTGTCTGTTTTTCATTTTCTAGTCTCTTTGCTCACGACTTCGAATGACTACGAAATATTATTATTATCATTCTGTGTATGTACTTTCGTACGCCTTTAGCTTGCAATTTACGTTTATTATTATGCGCACCTCTATTGTTAATAGTAGTTTGTGTGTCCTGCCTGTAGAGAATACAGAAATTTCCTTCGGCTGACCTCTTTCGCTTTGTGCTCTGCGTCCCACACAGCAGTCCCAAAGCAAATTCTTGAAGTTTACAAGCAAAATGAGTTTCGAGCAGTCGACTTGACAATACTTCCTTTCCCAGGCTATTAAATGAGGTGAAGTGTCGTAAAAAAGAAACTCAGTGGGCGACGCGACGCGCGCAGAACAATCTCAGAAAGTCGTTACGGACATTGAAAGTATTTTCAGTCCATTTGTTACATTATTATATGAGCTACATACAATTAACCGTGAGCTTTTTCTATCATAAATATAAAAAGCAATTGAGACCGGCTGAATGAGAATCCTAATTTTCCAGAATTATTTTTACTTCTATCTATTTTTCATTGTGTGGGCGAGTAGGTAGGTTAAGACTGAAAACTATTTGGAGACTAGGGCAATAGATTAACACTCGGTGCTACCACTACTAATTACTATTATTGCATGGAAATATTATAATATACTATGTACATACTTACACACATTTAGGTACATACTTTTCCCGTTTTTGAGGAAAAAATGACAGGAAATGTTACGCTGCTCAATAAATCAACACCTGCATTTGTAGTCTTGTGTTACATTTCATTCAGGTTGTAATTTGTGATGATTGAGCTGTAATTAACGATGCCAGTAGGTAAATTTGCAGAAAAGTACTCACACAAATACACAAAGTAATACATTGCAACCTGCTTTTGAACAATGTACAATGAAATAAGTTTTGTTTGTGTTCACATAACTAAATAATCTAATTTAATACAGGTAATATCATGCGAGCTGGATTGTTTTCAAATGTAAACTTAATTACAATGAGAAATAGAGGAAAACTTAAATCTATAAATATTTAACTAGACATCATTTAATTGTTTATAATTATTATTTTGGTCGTGTTGATCTAAGAAAAAGTGCATTTCCTATTAACGATATGGTTTACATTTATTGTTACCACTGCATCCGTGTGAAATATGTAGAGGTTAGCACTACAATTATAATTCTGAGAGCAAACAATTATAAACTGCAATTGCACATTTTCATCAAGTCTTACATTGGAAATGATGTTACAATCTAATATATTTATAAAAACTATAAATTTAAGAATTGAATATAATATTATGTGACTTCATATTATTTTCGATCTGCTCGACATTTATTTTTATTCAGTATATCGATCACATTTTTGTATGTTGTGCCTTTTATTTGTAGTTAAACGTAAGTTTGACAAAACAAACAACTAGAATTCCGTATTCATCCATTCTTTTGGATTTATTCATTCCACCCATCAATGACAATGAGAATGAGTATAATAGCACATTGTGAAACTTTGTCTATGAACAATGTCTACATATTGTGTGTCTGATTCGGCCATTAGTAAACTAAAATTTCGGCAAACCCAAGAAGTAAACCAATTATTACTACTATTATTATTTTACTAAAAGTTTCATTCAACACAACAAAACGTTTAATTTTATTGTATTCCCGCATTGGTTCTCGGAAGAACATGGTTTTTTTATAAAGACTCCTCTTTGTGAATATTCGTTCTTTTTCTATTCAATCTTTTGTCAATGTTCACAACATACAACAATTAGAAATACGTACAACAGTCCTGTCCTGCTTCTTTAGAATAATTGGGCGAGGCTCTTTGTAAATTATTTATAATACAGTAAGACGAGCAATCGTTCCAAAAAAAAAGTCCAATCTATACAAAAGCACGTCTACTTGCGTGGGGAATAGATTCTGACACTGTTTTCACGGTTGAATAGTTGATACTGACAAATAAGTACACACATGATGTAAATAGAACGATTGTATGGTTATGTAAAACGCGACCACTGCACTGCACCAATGGAATAGATACGCTTATCCGTTGTCCATTATCGAATATTTACGGCAGGCCTTCTTTAGTCAAAAGAAGACAAGAGATCGTAATACGTATTATAATATTATTATACGTACTTGACCGCGGTCACTTAATCATCACCATTATTTAATACACATTAAAAACAATGCACCACACAATTAATACTCTGCTTAATTGAAAACGATGCCGTACAGACAGTGCCATAAGTGGAATACCTCCCAATAAGCTTAAAGCTTAATACATTATGGTAATACACAAATAGGCTAATAAAGCAGGTCAACACAACTCTCGTCTCGAATTACTAACATTCGAATTTATGTTTCTAATTATTTGTGAGTGCTTTTGCAGTTGTAGTAAAAGCATAGTAAAAGTAATCAATAGATTTTTTTTGGACACAGGAACTAAATAGCTTCCTTTGAATTGTTATAGTGTAGTAGTGTTATAATAGCACACTATGCCGGATGTTGTAAACTCGCAGTTTTACTTGTTTGTCCTTATTGGTAATAGAAAATACTATAAAGCTCCTACTTAAAAAGAGTTTCTGACAATTTAAGAATTCCTAAGTGCAAAACCGTACATGCCTACATGAGAGAGCCCTATAGCATTATGCACGAGTACACAATAACAAATGTGTGTGTGTGAATTGTACATAATGGACAAGCAAGCAAAAATCTGCACAGAATGTGTACATAGTATGTAGAATGTACATAAGAATTCATAGCTGAGTGCAATTGTGTTAATTTTTTTGTTTGAACTTTCAATTCATCATCAATGGCCACTTATGTATTCTCGCTACTAAACCAACAAAAATATTAAGCATAAAAAATTACCATTGCGTCTCTGACGTGTTTACTGTTCACCATGTATTATTGTGTTACAAATTGCAACTGTGTGTGTTGTCAATATCTTGTCCGTTGCTGTCAATGGATCCTCAGTTGATGAATAGAGATGCGGAGGTTGAGAAAGAAGTTTTGCCACTTGATGGATAGGTTTGTCGTGTCTTGTGGTGGTGGTGAGCAGGAAAAAGTAGCGGCCGCGCGACAGAACACAGAGATACAACTTTAACCGACTTTTGTTTTGGATATTAGCTTTTTAAGGTTACGATTGTGATGATTGTGATTAAGATGATGAGAGTGGTCGGATGGTCGTCGGTGAAAAAATCTCTTTGCTTATAGGCTGTGCTCTCCGGCAGTCAGTCAGACAGACAGTCAGTCGCTTTGTTGTGCAAATAGTATCTAGGGCTAAAAATAGAAATTGACAAGAGAAGAGATGTGAGAGCAAGGCTTGAGTCGAGAGACGAGTTGAGTGGAAGAAAGTAAAGTAGGCTAGACAAATCTGACGAATTCTATTATTTTCAACTTGTGAATGGTGTGGAGTAGCACTGGGATAGGCACGGAGAAGCAGAATGGCCACGTATTGATCCTATAGTTAAAGTGACAATCAACAGAGTAAATGTTTTCTTGTTTGTTCCTTGTGGAATTCTGACATTAATATTTCTATGGGCTCTCTACTAACTAGCAAACACCTTTATTTACCTCTCACAGGAGATTATTATTCGTATATTTTATATTGTAATTGTTTGGAAACTTATTTTGAAATGAACATTAGAAGAATTGACACAACAAACTTGAAGAAAAAAGATTGGAAAAATATATGTATTGTGCGAAATATCGATAAATTCCAAAGCCAAGTTTACTTATAATTATTTACATTTAATTTTTTCAGTAATTCCAATATGTAGGTATGTTAGATTGCAACAATGCTACGTAACAGGGTAACAGAGACTTCGAATTCATATTACATTACAACCATTAGATTTTGTGGGGTAAATGTTATAGTCGGGATACAAAATCAGTAAGTTTGTAAACTTACAAATTATTTATAATCATCAGTATGTATAGGTATACAACCCTACTAGTATATTTGTATCCTTGCTATGTGGTTACGTTGCATCGAAACGAGTGTATACTTACTGGCTACCTTTATTGAGTCAAACAAACAATATTTAAGGTCGGATTTATATTACCAATGTCACAATTTGCCCTATATTTAATCTTGCTTCTATCTGTAACTGTAACATGCATGAATTCGTACAACCCATTCAAAAAGTTAAAGGTCCCTTGTCTTAGGATACACAATCTCTGATTGTGAGTTTTGTAACATACCACAAATTAAACTTAAACAATTCTTGCAGCTAGATTTAAAATGAGAATGAGTTTGACTCTGATGATGATTATGAATTTCAATGTTGTTAGAAACTAAAGTACACAATTGAGTAAAATCTTACACGGTGAATTAATCTTCCCAAAAATTGTAGACACCCTTTGCGGAAATTAAAATAAACGTGGACACCCTTTGCGGAAATAGAAAAAACGGGTTTTGCAACAGTAGAAAAAATTGCAATAGACTGCAAAAAAACTGCAGGAGCCACACTACGATTTTGGACAGTTTAGACAAAGAGGTCATTGACCTGCATTTATTACATTGATATTTAAAATTTGACTGCTAGAAGCCAAGAAATATAATTATTTGATGGAACACACTTTGACCTGGTACGGTTGTATCATCCACACTGATGAAGTGTTTATTACAAAAGCTTAAATTAAGTTCATATATTATATATCCTTACTTGTAAGTTTACAAACTTACTGATTTTGCATCGTGACTGTAACATATACATTATAACATAAATTCCAAATAAGTACCCTGTTTTGAATATTGCAGCTTTGCTCAAATATAATATATATATGGGCGTTGTATGCATCTACTTGTTTAGTTTAGTGACTTTAAAGGAAACAGAAAGACAACGATATGCATCCAAAAGATTAGATAAGATTGTTGACTGACTTTGAATTTTTCTAAAAAGAATTCCACATATTTTCATTGTTCTACTACCAGTAAGTAGTAACAGTTACACAATACATTACGAATTCATGACAATGGATTAATAAATACAACTGTCAGTAAGCACACCATGGTCTAGGGAGTACTTCCATTAACTACCAAAGCTGACTGTCTCTATGCGTGTATACGTACACTATAGTGTCTTTAATAGTAATACAGGAACGGGCACAAAGGAAGAGAAGCAATGTTATCTTATACTAAATAGTAATGTGTTCGGTTCACAATTGTCTTGAAGCCTTGAATGAGGTTGATTTCAAACGGAGGGATGCTGGCATTGCTGGGCTATCAGATCTTGATGATGTGTGTGTGCGATGTGATGTGATTACGTGATGTTGTGAACTGAAGTGCTTGTAAGTGCAAAAGGTAGACAAGACAAGACACAGAGTAGACGGAGCGTAGCAACAATAAGTACATTAAGTACACTCAATGAAACTAGATATACGATATAGGTACGTATATTTATAGTTAGTACTAGGTATTAAATAAGTATATACTAAATAATCATGCCAAAAGATGCATGCATAATACATACATGTGTGAATTCACATGTACTCGCGAATAGAGATAGAGAAAGAGAATTCGTACAAAATAAAATATCTGTACCGTACTACGTACATCAATAGCGAGAGAGAGAGAGAGAGACTGCAACAGAGATTTTTCTTATAAAGCCATAAAGAGTTAAGAAGAGGAATCCTCTTAATGTTCTACGCACTGCGACCATACTGTATACTTAATTCTTTAATGCAACCTACTAGTGACTATAGTAATGTCAATGTGTGCAAGAACTTGTCCGCTGCGCATTAGAGAGAACTCTCAAAGCGGATTACAGGCTTAAAAGATAAGCAACAATGATTATAGAGACAGAGGATTCATAACGATCGAAGGAAGAGGAAGCTCATTCATGTAATTTTCCCCCATTTCTTTTTATTGATGAACAGCAACAATAAGTTGATGGTTTTTATTCGGGTTCTCTTTTGTGTCATGTCAATGTGCAATACTTAGTACTACATATATGTACATACATTATTATCACGTACGTTGTATGTACAGTGTTCAGGGTGTGTGGTTAAAAGATTTGTGGTGACTTGACTGTCTGCTGGACTTAATTCCTCCTACATACACTGTAGGCTATATTATGCACATTCTTACAATGAACTAAAGTTCATGTCGTTGTTGTTGTGGGCATCGAGAAATTAGCTTTAAGACTTTAATGCTTCATTGAGTGATTGCGAGAGAGCATTTTCTCATGTCTTGGCCAACATGCTCATAGTAATTCCAATCTGCGAAAATATAAGAAATTTTGTGTAATTTTTTTAACCTTATGTACCAGTGAGCGACGACGACGACCTCCTCTCCCAAATTACCGTTTAGTACGAATTCTTTGGATTTTCTGTTTTCTTACTAGCGTCACTCTCTTAACATTGTGCATACGGAGTGAAGGATTGTTCCTTCACATATTACTATGAAATATTACTATTAAGGAGGTTAATCCTTCCACTGCATCAGAGGGATGAGTGATTGCAGTCAGTCTAATATGCAGATGGAATTCTGTCTGATCTTTTTCAGTCATGAATAATTAAAATTCATCGCAACACGATGGGGAAATTAATATCTACTAGAATGTGCTAAGTGTGTGTACAGGTAAATTTAATTCTTACTGTACGTCAAGTTCAAAGTAGTATCCAAATGCTAAATAGGATGGGAGTCGCTTATCACCCTTTATTACCAAAAGCAAAGTGTACTTAATGCATACACATCCACCAAAATACATTTTACGCCGATCTGTAATGTAATCTGCGTTTTGATGGTGAAATGTAATTACAGAGGCTGTACTCGTATCATGTCACGTCATCTCGCATTCTCATTGTCAGAGGTCCAAGTGTATAATATAGTAAATATTGCCTTTTATTATATAGAAGGGTAATTTGCTATATTTATCTTACAAAACTCAGATCTGCAGAGCACACACGGTGCATTTTATTATGCACACATTCCATTGCATGAACTTTCCGTGCTGCATGAAATCAATGCTACCTGCATATTAAGTAATAAGTAGTGGTCTGACTGAGCATAAATTATTATTACAGTCAGAGAGAGACAGTACATAGTAGAAGTGTTCCGTGCTTACAGACATATAAATGTACTCACTTGGCATAGTAATGTTTAAGTGTGGCAATGAGAGCATTAATAAAGCCTATATAATACGATCATTCCATGGTTCCACTAAATAAACCCTGTGAGAACTGTTTCAAGACAAGTTGACAATGACTAAAAGTAAATGCTACATGTTCTAGTTCTCTTACGAGGGGGACGACAATTTCTATTGCTGTATTGAAACTAAAACGATCTATGTACGTATTTAGACATGTTTATTGAACTTTCGCATTAAATACAATTCGGAGTTGAACTAATCTATTAGTAATCAGAGGTCGGATATTTATGTAAATACATACCCCTTTCAAATACGTTAGCCTATCACTCCTTGTATTTGCTTGATATTCATGATTTGTATACATATTTGTATTTTTATTGGGTTTTTGAGCTTTTTCTATGATACTTATCCCCAAAATTTAAGAGGTTTTTCTAAATATATATTTACATATAACAGGAAAATAAATCATAAATATCCGGGCTCTACGAATAATACACTAATCGTTCATTTTAGTGCAAATTGTGCCAATTGGAAATGATTTTGCGACATTTTTTCTTAGTAGGTGGTTTATACTTCAGGTAGTTTTTAGTTGTTTCAAATGTAGTATTTAATACCAGTAACCACGAAGACTTCGAACTCATAAATGAAAGATACACGTGTTTGAATTGGAAACCGATTGGAATAGATTGCAGCTGACTAATAAAGCATAAAGTGATTTATCAAATTGTAGGTATAATTTTATTATAAGGGATATATACATACTAGTAGGGACGATTCGATTAATTAATACACACGGAATGAAAAGCAATGCATAAGTAAACTAAGTCAAGCAAACCGCAACTGTTTTTCTATATCTGTAGTGCAGCTTGACTTAAAAGATTCGGCTGCAGTAGTGACAAAGATATTATATACCATGTGTATTGTGTATGTAACCGTAAGTCATTAATTCGGCTAAAATGAAATAGCAAAGCCAACAGACATCAATGTGTGCAGCAGACAACGCAAAATTCATTTTGTGCAAGGCTATGCACACACACACACAGATCCCATTACAGTATTTTACATTCAAAGTGTAAGTAGCAAAAACGTGGGCTGGTGACACGGCGTCTGGTCTTCTCTGCCTGTGTTACATGTAAACTATTATAGGCTTCCTTATACCAGCAAGACTTTATTGTTTGTGCAAGAGAAGCCTGTCCAAAGTATTTTTCTCCTAATAGCCCAACTTTGCTTCTGTTCTGATTTCTTAAATAGATCTGGTATAGATGTTCTCTATACAATTTTTAATATATGAGTATGCTTCTCAAACTCTCTGGCGCATAGATAATTTTTTTAAATTGCAAGCGCAATACGTGTAAAGAATGTTTGACTGTATGTATGTGGAATACATTATGTTGATTCTTATTACGTCCTCCACTAGTGAATGTAGGTATACGCTGCTGCACGTTTTCTTATTATGCACATAGATTGGACGTACCTGTGCATCGGTTTGATTTAGAAAAAAGTTATTACTCACAGAAAACCTGTAAAGATTCACACTCACACTGAGCATTCTAGTCTATTGACCAGTAGTAGTGGGTATGGACTATGGACCTATTATACATACGTATTATAGTATATGTGCCCAACCCGAGACAATAATATGTGGAGTGCAGCAGAAGCAGCCGACATTACTTTATAACATTAGGCTAGTTCACTTTGTAAAGAAATTAGTTTCATCGTCATCCTATCGTCGATATGCATATTGTGTGTTCTGTTTTTAATTTAGCTAAAATACACACTCCGTAATTCACTAGCATTTTAGATATGATGCAGTACGTGAATGCTCTCGCTCGTGCTCCACATACGTATTGCTGTTGAAGAAGAAGATAGCACAGAAAATTCGTTATTAAACTCACTCACGAGCATTCAATCCGATCTTAATTTTCATACATACATTTTATGTGTATCTTTTTATATGGCTGTACTTTGTTAGTTATTACGAATTGGCGATGGTCGCAAAAAAGTCTATCTGCTTTGTTTAATCGCCGAAATAAGGTCTCAGTATATACCTGCATACGTGAAGGCGTTGTTGGCAGGCGGCACTGTCCACAACAAGACGAAATGCATGGAATAAAGTCTAAAGAATTTTATGCACATTCATTTTCTACTTCTTCTTCTTCTAATAGTGCAGAGTACTACTAGCCTAGTACTTTTGTGTGTAGTGAATAAGGACGGCACGAAGAATGGCGATGGGAATCTAATCTATCCGTGTGTGCAATTAGCCTTAGGTATCTCTCTCCCATTGAAACCGGTAAACGCAATTATTGGCAGAAGTGTCAAAGCGTAATTACATTATTATTTGAATACAATATAGCCTTTTGGCTCATTCATTTTTACGAATATCATCTATGCACTACACCACTTTGTATAGCCTGTTACCTATTTACAGTAATTTATGATTCTACAATCTGGTACAAGTCATGAGATGCTACCAGGACTCCTCCTTACCTTCTCTCACACTCTGCATAGTTCCCATATTGCTTTTTGCGATCGTTCTTCCCCGCAGTGATTCATGTCTTGTTCTGTGCATGCAATGTGTACCACCAGATTGGAGATGCTCAGAAAACAAGACACGACGATGACGACCAGGACGGATAAGTCAGATCAATCAAACTGAAAAGCTAATTGTTTCCCCCCACTCCACTCCACTAACTATATATCTATATATCTACTATGTAGTATCCATTTCGCTTATCTACTATTCTGAATAGAAAAATTGTTGCGTTACAAACATGACATTTCGTTAAATTGGTATTATCCTATCATGTAATCGTTATTGTTAGGTAGTATACACTTTATCATACAGATACACTGGTAGTCTATTAGAAGGCTCTATGATTTATGTATAAGTAAAGTAAATACATTTGCTGATGAATACGATAAGGAAACTGTACTTTGGAGATTCTAGCTACTGATCACATTTAGATCCGAACAGCTCTGCACATATAAGCTGGTTGCAACGTAAATAACCCGAAGGCAGTTCGACGCACTTTAATTTACTCTGCAAATTACTCACCACCACAACAGATAACATTAGCTTCATGGTGGTGGTAAATCAAATGCCAATTTACTATATTTCCAATTCCATCCACTAAATAGTCCGACACTATCTTCTCCTTAGAACAGTCCTGTTCACATTTCAATGAGGCATCGTCATGATACGCTTTTAATCGTACCTTGGGCATTTCTTATAAACGTAGGTACTATGGCTATGTAGTCCAAAGGGGGGAATGGGGAGTAGTTGTGGGTAGTAGGTACTTAAAACCATGAACAGGTACACGTTGTAGATGTACACGGATTATAGAGCTCTGCAAAGTTCACAGTCAATTCAGGTGACTCGCCTTGACTGTCGTTGTCATGTCTCACAGTCACACACAGAATACCTCTTGAGCTAGCAATGTGCTAATACGAATGCCTTTTGCGGCCGGATTCACCGTTACGGTAGAATATACGGCCAGAGAGCAAAGAACAGTATTGTACCATAGACCACTGTCATTATACAGACTCGAAGAATAAATATCCACAACAATGCAATGTATATGTACAGTGCTTGTTAGCCGATCTTTAGCCCCATGTACTCATATGTATGGTTTAGTAATATAGCGGGTGTATTTGTGTACGCACACAAAGCTATTCATAATCTTTGTAATACGATACCGAATGAATTGTGTGTAGTGTGTGTGGTAGGATTAGCAATGCGGGTTTTGTAGTTGTAATTGTGTCTCATGTATTTAGTGTACGTACTGATACGTTTCCTTTGACAATCTCGTTTGTTGTTAGAGTTGTCTTTGTTGTAATGTGCATGTGAGATCGTCGTCGTCGTCGCATTGACTTTCTTTGAATTTCAATCTGCATGTATACATAGAACATTCTTTTTACCCTTTATTAACTGATGAATAAGGAATGAATACGTTTTGTACGTACAAGAAATGTGATTGCTACCGTGCACTACTAAATAGTGAATGCGTCATTGTTATCTCGTACTAAAAGTGTCGAAAATTAGAAGTCACAACCCTACAAGTATCACACAAGCCATGAAATGAAGAATCTCTCTGTCTCTGTGTCACCTGTTGATCTCTCCGCCTTAAACGGAATGACCTACCTAATAAAATACTAGAGAGAGAGGTACGTGCTAGTAAATGGCAATTTACAACTTGTCACTCAGTCATCGTGCTCAGGGAACTGGGGAATGACCAATTTTCAGTGGAAACTTAGTTTGATTCAAAAGCTTTTTCAATAATGTGATCTGGATTTATTTAGAAAGACTTCACATGAACATTTAACTATAATAATTGCAAATAGCGTTGAAAACAATTGACTAAATGCCGGAGCAAAAATGAATCCATCTGTATTATAAGGAATGTATTAACAAAAAAGGAATTTTTTATACACAAGTGACGTTATTACATTGCACAAGGTATTTTGGAGAAATCGTTTTTCGAGAGAACTGCATTAACGATCCATGGGAAGATGACAGGAGGTCTTCCCGAGCATTTTAGCGTAAGGGCGGAAGGTGAATGATTTCCACACGAAAAGCCAAAAAGCCCCATTAAAGTGTTAAAATGTGGCAGAAGAAGAGGGCATTTTTACGCTCTGCGACTTATAAATCGTATAAGAACAAGCAGAAAACAGAGACTGTGTTGAGCGTGATTGTTTTTTTAGCTCCATTACCTATGTAAACTATTTGAGGGCTCTTTGCAACGTATTTAGTTTTACTATGAGGAAAATATTGTGTCGATCTGCAATCTCGAGACAAGAAATGGTGAAGAAAATATGAAATATCATTCGGAAGAGGCGGGGGTGAAAATGATGCATCACTTTGTTGCGCTTGAGACGTTTTTCTTCTTCAAACAAAGTGAACTACATACTTTGTGCAGGGTAATGAGCTTGAAAATGTGACTACAAATGCATCTTTGCGTCTGTTGTTTCCGCAGTGGCTCTCTCCTCCTCTCATCGTCGTCTCGTGTCATTTCAGTGATGAATGGTATTTTAGTGGAAAAGTGCAGTGAGTGAGCGAAACTCTTTTAACCGTTCCTTTTCTTCGTGTGGCAGAACGAGAAAAGATAAATTTCTCGCGCACAGATTCCACATCATGAAACATTTCAGATCGTTGAATCGGAATTGACATTATAAATTCACTCACAAGTCAGAATTGCTTCCTGTAGGTAAAATAGAGTATAGAGCGAGAAATCTTCTGTAGGAGAATTCAAGAAAGACAGGGGGAAACGCATTCACAACTTACGTTGTGATTTTTGGCTGTGGGTGTTTTGGCCATTTGCTAAGACGGACGTAATAAAGACGTGTAATAGTATTACACCTTGAGAACATCATCATCATTATTGTGAGCGACACGAGAGAAATGCATAATAAATGGTCTTATTGCTGTTAGGAATATTAATAGCTGTGCGATAAGTATATGTACGACGTTATTTATAAACTTATTGCTAGTGCGTGTAGTAATGTAGATAGCACGACGACGAATTGGTAAAAGTGTCTTGTCTACGATATCCGATCTGTTCTGCATGCAGATAGGATATTATTTTACAATGCCTTATTCTTCACTTCAAGTCATTTCACAGTCTGCATAATAAATGACTGAACAACAATGTGAAATGTCATTCTGCGTGCCGCCGCCGTGAGCTGTGCGATATGAGTTCACTTGTCATTCCAGAATGACATGTAATTCGAACTGAGATTCATTGCTAGATTCATTAGCGTGTGTTCAATTCTTATATTGTTCATTTTTTCCGAGAACTACAAAACTATTATGTTTCTAACTGTGTCATTTTTGCAGAACCTCTAATTATCTGAATTTTTATTTATTTAATATTCTTATCTATTTGTTAAAATATAAACGTCTTGAGTCAAAATGTAATTAGATATAGCCGAATATTCATATGAAAATAGGGTTGCAGATAACAAATATGTAACAAAGGCATGTTTGTATTTATCGTTTTAATTTTTTATCTTTAAAAAATAAGATGCAAATTTTTGTTCTCACTTTTTGTGCAAAATCAACTGTAAATGTTTGTTAACTAGAATTTTGAATGCAATTTTATCTAATCTGGTTGTTGGCAGCTGTACGTGGTAATAATATTGTTCAATCCGAACACTACCACTGGATCAGAATCTACGCGATGAAAGTCCAGCACAAGTATTAAAAAAGGACGTTGATTGATGAAAATGTTTTTATGTTAACTG
>JABASC010000361.1:0-44253 GCA_019776185.1 Plutomurus gul
ATACATAGCATACCTATACATGCATGCCATCTCATACATGAACAACTCATAGTTACTCTATCTTTATAACATCTCAACTCGTGTAGCAGTATACGAGACGAGCTTCCACACTCATATATTATACTTACTTCGTTGCAGCAGTATGCAACCAGAATAGCGAGTCGAGTCAAAGCAAAGCAACTTAACATGAACATTCAACTCAAACTCGTCTCGTTTCATTTCATTCCACATTTCATTCCCCCCACTTTCATTCGTGAGAGGATTTGCCTCAATTCGAATATCAGTTTGTCGCTAGCCCAAAGTACCAACTACATAGTACGTGTAGTAGTATTGCTATAGCATTGCTTCTATGTGCACTTACACTTACAAATGTGAAAGTAACTGGAAACCCTTGTTGCAAAGCGACGGTTTACCAACAAGCAAATAGCTACTAGCTACTAGATACTAATGTGCAATGCAAAGAAACACTATCGGAGCTCGTACAGTTAGAGACTCTTGACGAAATCAAGCCAAACGTAAAGAAGTAGTGCACTGGAAACCCATCTACTCACTCTTCTTTCAATTTGAAGACAAATTCTCCAGCAATCGAATCGCTCTCCTTTCGTGTTTACTTTCCTTAAAATGAAAATGATGTCTCAAATCAGTTAACCCGATTGCAATTTACAGTCCTGAACTATGTGCCACAAACTATTCACGCGCGTCTCTCATTCCACCTTATGCATGTCGTGTATTTACTAGTGAAGTAAGTCTGAAGCTGTTGTACACTTTACTGTACTACATATAGTAGCTGTGTGTACCTATACACCCGGTATTCCACCGGAACGATTTCACCGATAACTACCTGCACCACCAAAGAATATGTAATAGGTTTTCTTATCGACCATCTGTATGTTCTACCTACGTAATAAAATACATTATGCATTCCGCCATTCCGTAGTCTCCATTCACTGTGTGAAGTTACTGCCACCTTACCACCTCTAGTATTATTTCAGAGTATCTGTATTACATTACTAACAGTCAAATCCTCACAGCGACAGGTCACCAGTACACAACGAGTAGTACAGACAATCGTAATGCCCGGATATGCATTATGCACAAGTATGCATAGTGAAAACGAAATCGAACCTCACAGAGTATACGCATTATTACATACACAAACACTATATATGGGAAAGTCGTCACACAATTTCATAGTCGTGGTACCCGTACCGCAGTTAGCAGTATGTCGTGCACCGTTGTACTTTTGCCGTTCTATGCTTACGGTGATTGTGAGCTGATCAACCTTCACCTAACCCTGCGTCACCACTCATAAAGAAATAAGGTGCAGGATTCAAAGACTCGCAGAAAAGCAATTTTTAGTATGTCGCTAAACTCTTATTTAAATTCTATCATTTGATTCACTTGCTATAATTTAATGTTGATTAAGAAATGGTAGAACTGATGTGACTTTCAATGAATAAATTGTATTGAATAAATGCAATGAGAAAACTCTATTTAAATTCAAGAAAAAGTAAAGTTACAAAGTCGAAAGTCGTGCTTTGTCCCGTTTATATAATTTCCATTGAATCAAGCATAATGAATTATTTATGAATTAATGAACACATCACCACACATTATTACATATATGCCTATGGTTGTTCTAAAATGTTGGATCGTGTACAATAAGTATGAATTTATAGTTAAATAACGTCTGCCTTCCACGTCACATAGGTTACGAGCAAAAGAAGAAGAAATTCCAAATTCACTACAATGAAAGATTAGGTTGCAGACTTTATTTGTTTGGCTTCACTCAGGCCGTTTGCATGTATCTCACAGTCTTTTATCGTTTGTAGAGAGATGTGGCAATATATGTACAGAAAGTAGACCAAATCTTCAATTTCAAGAAGACTTTGAAATATAGTCGCAGTAAATCGTAATGGGAAAACGAAGTGCCAACTCCTGGTATTGTGAGAAACTGTTGTTTAGCGTGACTGTTTTGTTTTTAGACAGGTGCTTTACTCCACTCAATTATTTGTTGCGTGTATGTATTACGAAACAAACTACTACACAAAATCTGCAAAGTATACATAGATCTGTGAGAGAGATGGGCCATGAAATCTTGTTTGGGACTACTATACTTTTTAATTTATCCATAGAGCTTAGATGAACTTGACGTCTTTTTTTTAGGTATAAGTTGCCGCAGGCTAAAGACTTGTACGTATTCACGCTTTTCACAAACAACATAATCCTTTCATATAAACGGATCTTAACAATTGTTAGAAATGGATATTATATTGATGGAGTAATATAAAAAGTTCTTATACCATCGTTTAATAAACCCCAAATATTTTCGTCTTCAGAAATGCATTCTTACATTTGTGAACGAAGATGGAAATAAATTTTGACATTAAACAGAAAACGTACGAGTTTTCCTTGCTACATTGAATAATTTTCAAAGTTTGGCAAATACTTTTATACAGATTCAGTTTCAACACAGTCCATTGCACAACCGTGCGTACTAATGTACTATGTGTGGGAGAATTCTACAAAAAGAACTGTTAGAACTTCATCAACATGAAAATGCAATAATGCTGAAGTGCTGCGAAATGAACTGCTGGAGTGAAAGGTCTAAAGTAAATATCAAAGTACTCGTTAGAATTAGATGAATAGGTTTTTATTTACCCAAGGAAGGAGTTATGAAGAGAGAGAGAGAGTTATTCATGCAGAAATATTGCGATTGTCAAATATGTGCTTTTAGGAGATTGTATTCACGTGAATTCAACTGCGCGCTCTCACTCTCCGTCTCTCTCTGTTTCTCACTCACCAGGCACTGTCTTATACCGACTCGGAGGGCAAACAAAACTTTTAGTGTGTTATTATTTACTAATTTACTGCCAACCAAAACTTATGTGCAGGTTCACCCATTACATTTCTCGCTTCTCGGGTTATAAGTTCATAGGTTACTAAAATAACATGTTTATACTGCGTCCAGAGAATGTAGGAGATCGTCAAGGCGGCAGAGCTGTATGAAGTGTTTAGGTACTAAATGTAAGTACTAGGTTAGCAGATAGACAGTCTGTTATGAGGAAAGCAATGGAGAAAGTGAGTGCGGC
This sequence comes from Plutomurus gul, assembly GCA_019776185.1. Taxonomy (NCBI): domain Eukaryota; kingdom Metazoa; phylum Arthropoda; class Collembola; order Entomobryomorpha; family Tomoceridae; genus Plutomurus; species Plutomurus gul. The sequence goes on from JABASC010000361.1 coordinate 3,093, forward strand.
AGAGGCTAGTATAAGTACTTACGGACATACGGACCACCACCATAACCACTGTTCACAAAGACTTCCCATCTTCGTCCCAGTCAAGCACTACTAAGATCCATTAGACGAAGCGAGAGTGTCGTAAACAACACTTAGACAATGCAAAATCTTCTCATAAATTTCCTCCATATGCAAAGAGATGAGTTAAGGAGGAGGGACTCCTCACCCTTTATGTTCCCTTCACCAAGTAATGGCTCAGCTCCAATAAATTGATTATATATATCGCTCCCAAGATCCCATAAATTACAACAACCATATCCAACACCGTACCGCACTGCTGTGCATTCTTTAAGCCATAATCCATTTAAATACCTACGTATAGTACACATACCACCGTCGAACTGTACTAAACAAACCGACATTCGGTTCACATCGTGTTTCACAACACGGACAGTGGCTGTAGAGGGATAAATGGTGGCATAAAATACTACTGCTTCGCTGCTGCGGTACTCAACTCATTACGAGACTCCTTCACGAAGACTAAACAATGATATATCGTCAGCAAGCATTTCTACCATTGCCTTGTCCTGCGAGATTTACCATTTGACTGAATATGTAGATATTTTGAGGGCCAAGTCAAATTCAAGTTCATTTTTTTCAGCGTACAATGGAATATTCTGGTATTAATGTCATGTGTAGGTGTCTATTGGGAAAATACAGTCTGGGGAAGTTGTGCTGTTATAATACGACTAGTACAGAGTAGACATTTAGAAGAGGTACAAAGTAAGTAGATTCTATATATTTAACAACTTGAAGTTTCCTATCACGGCTGGCAAGGCTTTTTGTGATTTCTTCCCTATTCATATTACTTTTCAGACATCTCGTCTCTCTTCAACCAATTCAGCATTCCATCTCCAACGCTTCGTAGGTTCAGTTTAAGCATTTTCCTCTGCATCATTCTTTTCATACTTCTTCCAGTTAAATCGAACATTTGTAGTAGGAAATGCTAACGCAGAGTTGTGTTCTACATTTCATTTTGCTAGCTGTGGGTTTTGCTATTAAAAACTTTTCTAGTCCGAAGTACACGTGTGCCTACTCTACTCCCCCTTTTACTATTTATACCAGGAGTCAGGAGGAATACCAGAGGTGGGAGAAGTTGATGGAACATTGTGCTAGACTTTGTGGGAACTTTGGAATTTCCTAAACTTTAAAAATCGTTTCTAACAGAAATAATAGTGCCACTCCTGCACCTTTTTACGATGCTTCACACATATACTATGTTAAAAGTCAGGCGTAAGAGTGCGTGAGGGCTGCGCAACGAAATAATCGTAAATGTCACCAGTACCTGTACTTTTCGCTTCTGGCTCAATCACCATATTTCGTTCATATGGATTTATTACTGTTTACATGTAAAACTCATGGGGCCATCAATTTCCATGTCAATGGAAATGGAAATGCTTTTGATTGCAAAAACTGTCCTCCGAGTTGACAAATTCTTGATTTGTCACGCACTTAATCTACACGGACGAAATTAATAAATTAGTAATTCAGCCCTTCTAAATATTACATTGATTACCTGTTGTCGCAGTATGAGTCAAAATGTACGCACGACGACTCACATGAACGGACTGCTTATAAATTTACCATAGAATTTTGTTAATTTCCACGGAGAATTAAATATACCTAGGTACAGGAATGACCCATTTAATGGAAACTTCAACGATGAATCCAATGTAGGTTCTTGTTCAATTAAAGTGAATCGATTACTAAATAATTGTTTACTTACAGACGAGTTTGTAAAATATTTTTGCCTTTGTTTACCAATTGATAATAACAATTATATTGATTACTTGAATGCGTATGTTTGCGTCAACCGACTTAAAAAGTTAATAACATGCACTATGTAGACCTAGACAGACATTATAATATAATGTTTGTCCGTCTGAAAATATACACACTACCTAAAATTGCGACACCAAAATAAAATAGTGAGTAAAATTTTGGGGGGGAAAATTCATGAAGTTTGGTCAACGGTAAGTAGTTTAATTTAGCCAACAAACATTTAGGAAACAATTTGACCGTGTAGATGTTATCACAGTGACTAGGTTGCTTGGCGTTAAAATGAAATAGTGTTAAGTTCTGTGGAGGCCTTACAGCTTTGAAAGTGTTTTTCTCAGCTAAAGTTTGGCTGTGTATATGTATTTTCAGACGGACAGACTCAATATTTGGTGGTATTATTCAGTGCACTGTGCATAATAAAAAAGATATACCCTGTCATTTATTGATAAACATCTACCCATTAAGAATCGTTTCCCGTCAGTGACCAAAGCTGCTCTTGCGGTGACTAAAGTTCTTTGCGTGGCTTTTGCTTTCCACTTGTATGTTTGTTTTCACTTTCAGATTATTTATTAATAAAAGCATAATATTGATTTAAGCATACTTATACACTGACATATTAAGTGCAAAAATAAGTTCTCCTATAACATATGTGCACGCACAGAGTCAATTGACAGCAACATAGCAATACAATTCATTTTTCTTCAATTCCAACGGGACACTGTCTATCCTACTCGTGTTACAAATTATGATAGTCATCTAATTACATTTCACATAGCTGCAGTATGTGCAAACAGACCGAATGTCTGAAAAATGTTTACGACCTCCTGCAACTTACTTATATTGTAATAGAGAGAGAGCATCATCATGTTATTCACTGTTGGTGTACATCTTCACACACACACACACGCGCATAGTTCAGTTCAAATTACCACCTTAAACCTTGAAGCTTGAAATATCAATTGAGGAGCGTGACTTCTTCGTACATCATTCTGTCCCGGTATCGTATTTGTATCTGCAGACAATCCAGTTTGGTTCATGTTAAGAGCCTATAGACTAAAGAAGCCACTGTGGCTGAGTACTACCGACAGCTCTCGTCTTCCGTGGCTTCTTTATGGTGCTAAAAAGAGTGGTTGGTTGGTGCGGATGGAGTGTGGAAGAGTCATGTCTTGTCGAAACCTTCGTCTCTGTTCTTAGGTTAAGCTTGTACATCAGCAAACAGCCAGTAACCACCATACCTCACCACAGCACAGGAGCACAGCGAGCAAGCCGAGCTGCAAAGTCTGCCAGAGAGTATCCGTACTACAGACACCGTCATCACAGAGAGAGAGAGAGAAAGAGAGAAGTCGAAGTGATGTGGATTGGTTTAGAAAATGCCTCATGCTTCTCTTGACTTTACTTGGCTGGTGTACTATTCCTTTCTTCACTTGGCTTGGTGTACTATTCCTTTCTTTCTCACTCGGCTACAAATTCCGTGAGTCAGTATCTTTCCTTGGCAGACCAGATTCTCCATGGGATTCTCCTTTTTTCGCTCCTGACATTAATTTTCCCTGCCATCCCAACCTAAACTCTATCCGTACGTATTCCTTAGTCGACTTTTCACCAGCTCCTTTGCTGCCGTGGACGAGTTCGGTTTCTGGAGAGCATCTATAAGTGAAAGCTGAGAGAAGGGCGTACAGTGAACAGGGAACATGGAGTAACTGGAGAAAGTTTAGCAGAAGAAACGACGCAGTATGCATGTATGCGTACAAGGATGTACTACGTTGGAAAGGGGAGAGTGAATCTATAGGTTCTTGCACAAGATTTGACTAGGCGAGAAAAAGGAAGGCAACGCGAGAAAATGAATGAATGAACCGGGCAGATTGAGATTTCACAGTGTTAAATTTTGCCAAGCCATCGTCACTTTTGATTTTCATCTGTTGTGCTCCACTGGATATTCTCACCATTAAGTAGATGTGATTCTATCTCTGAAGTAATTTGAATGCAAGATTGTAGGATCTTTCTCCGAAATACTTATTAAAATGTGCTCCACACAAATAGTCCTTAGTTTCTACTACATTATATTTGCATGTATTGTATTTGAAATATTTTGTTCCTACTTTACCATTCTAGCCTTTGCCTTTGCTCAGTAACACACATCTTTGCCTATGATATTTTCTAATGTTCTATATCACACTGTTGTAGTATGCCAGTTTGTTTATACATAAAAGGGTAACTCGGTAAGGATGTAATATACTGTTTTGTAGTAGATTCCTTTTACCCAAGTGGCACCATGATGGGAGGTTATTTCTGTCATTGTGTGCACAGGAGGAAAGGAAAATGGCATTGTAACTCTGACAAGGATTTCAGTTTACTTATTATGTGGGGGTATATGCCAACATTGGGTGTCTGCTGGTCTGCAAGATGAAAAAGAAATACCATTCATTCCAATAAAAGTATGAAGTATCATTTCTACAAGTAAATGCAAAAAAATTCCATTTGCCTTTTTCTTTGCATTCCTTCCTACTAGTTCATCTCTCATTTGAAGTTTCCTCCTGGGAGAATTAAAAGAACTTGACTTTGGCTTTGCAATGCATTTCCCTGCTCTATTCAATTTCTCTCATCCTCGAAATGACTCTTAAACAGTCTAACATGATAGAGACTTCCATTTCTCAGGGTGGTGGATGGGAGAAAATTTACATGAGCAGAGAGTACCCATGCATGCAGGTAGTAGTGTAGCAGTGCCACCATTACTACTGCTGGTGTAATGTACAAGATGAGGAAGTGTGTTTGAAATGCTAAAACTTAAAAACAAAGCTGTGCATAAGAACCACGCATTAATATTCATAGAGTAATGAACTCAGATTGAGATGAATACTAAAATAAGCTATAGAGACACTGTGTCACGAACCCATGAAGAAATGCCCTGTAGACTCAAGTCTCTGCGTATAAATAAAAGGAAAGCCGGAATATTAACAAGTAAATGGGGGCAAAAAAGACATTTGGAGCTTCCAATGACAGAAGAAGACATGGCGTTGTTGCATTGCTCTAAAGGCATTATTGCAGAGCGTAAAGAGTAATAATCCGAAGCGAAATTGTAGACACGGGGAATAGAGGATGGAACTATGTGCCATTGTGTATGTGAGTATGATGATGACATAGCATTTCTCCGTATTTGCTGGTCGACACATTAGCAGCATCTCGTTGAGTACACGAAAGGATTTTTGAGAGTTCAACTTGGACCAAGAAGACAATCTATTAAATGTTATGTTAGGTGCACACATACAAATCACCGTTTCAAAGAAGACATTTCGTCATTGCAACCTTCCTCGATTCTTTTGTCAATTTTCTACGTACAATACGGTTTTATTGGAAAACGATAAACTAATGGTCAGAATAAAAGTGTTAACGGACTCACAAAGACTCTCCACCCATTCCACGTAATAAACATTTGATTTTACAACTGGAATAATGATACACTAATCCATATAGTTAGGATGTAATGGCTCATGGCGGGAAAGTCATAAAGTCGCCATTCTACTTTGTACTACAAGTAGAGCGCTGTGATAAAGTCAATTGTCAAGAGAGGTAAAAGCAAAGTAAAATAAAGTAAAAGTAAAGAAACGGGATGAAAATGTTGCGATGCACGAGAAGTCATACGTATTAACTAGTGCAAACACATACAATCAACAGTAACAGTTAGCGGGGCCTGTGTAAAAAGCCTATGTGGGGATGTGTGATGTGATGTGGTGACTAACGTCGTCTAATCCGCCAAAGTAATTGGTAAAATGTTCCTTTTTATTAGGGTTGAAGTCATTGGAATGACAAGTTATGAGTTTGCTATTGCTTCACTAATTATAGTCCCTATAATTCTTTTTTAGCTTCCACTGAAGTTCTTTATACGGTAATGCGTCCATGTGTCACTATCACTAATGCACGTGCTTTTAGCTCCTATAGCATCGCTTGTGCACGAGTATACATGATGTAGGACTACGCTGTAAACGTTGTTTCGCTACTACCTCGCTAGGTTACCTGTTCAGTTTAGAAATGTAATGATATGTTTGATTGTATGTAACTTGTCCGCTGAATAAGTAAAGGAAGGCACAGTTAACAAGCTACGTATACACATAATGTGGATTACTTACTATGTACTCGGGCTGAATTTCTGTAGCCTTTTGCATCTCGTTTTCTAACGTACCTGTACTTCTAACAGTGTAGTCGTTACGAAGAAAATTGCACTCGGGGAAGAAATGGAAAAGGTATTGCAATGTCCATAGGAATAAAGGATAGAGAGGGAACATGGTAACGGCTCTACAGTATTACTGCGTGATAGAAGATAGTAAAGTTTCACGATGACGACTCTACTCAACTAGCTACTTGCGCCCTTCTATATTACACATATATACACGTAACTCTGGTAAAACTCTTTTGCAATTTTCCTTAATACCAGTATACATACCTACTTTTATATGGTGTGCGTATGTATATTATAGGTAGTATAGGTAGGCAAGTCAAATTGGTGAAAGTAGGCTTTCTTCTGTAACGGGTAGCAGCGCATCTCATCCCATTTGAGCATTACTTTCAATATGTACCAGTGCATTAGCAATTGAACCGAAGCTGTAACGCTGGCTACCAACAACTGCGGATCATATACTTAAGTTTCATACATACTTGCTTTGCATCATACGTCTATTACATGCATATAGTGGAGGCTAGCATACACACATTCCGCCCATTGTATTTTCATTTTGGTTTGCTTGCAGCCATGCTGTGTATTATTAGTAGTAGACAAGCTGAATATATATTAAACATTCGCTACTAAATGAGAGTGAACGAACTCGAACAGAGGTTTGGTGTACCATACCCCGAAACCTAACTTTTTTTGTAAGGGTCAAATAAAATTTTTAACATACCTATATAAGATAGGCCAATATTTTTAATTTTCTGTTGAGGTCATAGGGATCTAATAATATAAAGTTGGGGTCAAAATTATAACATGTATAAGACAGGGCACAATTTTTTGTCGCGGTCAGCCGGAAGTGGGGCTTCGGGGTATGCTGGTGTATGTACACATATTGGATATAGAGTCTATAATTAATTACCTCGAATTGCCAAATGGGAGTAATTTCCTTTTATTTGTGAAATAGGATGATATACGATTGAGTGACAATTAAAATGAGTACTCACTAACATTTTCCCGGGTTTACCTACATATATGTACTTATACAGTTTAAAACTTTAAACGCTCTAGATTTTCTGTTTAGCACACAAAGTAGCTTTGCTAAAATAATAACTAATACATAGTATGAGCACATACGTGGTCATGCAATCACAATTCAATCACAGTCATCGCCTTTAAGCGCAATGTTACTACACAGTTTTCCTATACACATGGATTTCGCCTACAGACCCAAATAATAATCTAGAAAGGAAATTTGAATTTCGATTCAGCTGGCTATGAGGTGAACTCGATCGAATTTGTAAAATGCCAGCCAGTGTTACCGTCATACTTATATTACCGTTTTTCATTATGTGCCTGTGTGTTCAGACAGTTACTCAGCGACCACCATTATTTGTATTTTCATCAGTTCCTGAAATGGAAGTGGAGTCGGTGGTGGGGATAAATTATAATATTATATGAAAGAAAGATATATATTTTCCTATATTATATAAACTGACGTATTTCATCTTGTTTTCTCTAGTGCTTACGGGAGATATCGTAGAAGCCGTCGTGGGCGGTCGAGCTGAGCTTCCATGTGATGTGAGTGCACGGCGTGACGATGCGGTTCACATGGTACTCTGGTTTCGAGATGATTTTGGAAAGCCTGTTTATAGGTAAGACGATTTAAGCCGTAACTTTGAGAGTCACTGATTTTCATGAGAATCGTGCGGCGAACGTTTGATTCGATTCTTCTCCTCTCTCTCTCTCTCTCCACTCTGCTCTGTTATTATGTCTGGGAGCAATTCTTTCTCTGACCACATACATACATATATTACCTACTGTTACCAACGACGACTGCGGCTCTCCCCGGACAAAGAAGGCCTTCCTACTCACTTTGTCAGTAACAATATGAACAACGTTGTAGTAGTACCTTCTACTCACATAAATAGTCGCAATTGCGAAGCACAGAGTCACCAGTAACTGCCATAAGACTAGATGGTCGTGCTTTTGCTCAAAAACTCTTACATGTAACATCCAAGCGATTGTAAAACTCTCGAATGGCAAAGCAGAATGGGACTTAGAACACTTAGGAAGGAGTCGCGCTACGAGCATGGCATTTGCTACGCTATAGTTGTTGGTGAGTGATCGATGCAATAAGGAAAAGACGTTGTGGATGTGAGTGTTCGTGCACATCGACATGCTTTATGTTGATGTGTCTGCACTCAATCCTTATCGTATGTCTCTCTAACTACATATATAAACTACATGCCTACTCTGTTACTTTCCACTGACCAACAGCCAGAATACTTCTAACGAGAATAGCGACGAACATGGACACAGTATGTAGAGGGTAGCAGACTTGAGTTTTCTTCCATGTACTTAGCTGCTACTGGTACAATACATACACATGGCAATACATAAGATACTTACGGAATAGAATTGGACCGAAGTGGACAGACATAGCCCATATAGCAAGATAGGAGGACAAGAGTTCTGAACAGCAGAGACATTGGGACATGTCCATAGCTATATTCTGCAATCTAACACCAATAACATGATAGTAAAGCAATACATGTTAGAATAGAATTTGATGGTCTGAATTGCATGTAGTACTACTTGGTGGTAACACAGTAGATGGTCTTCGTAATGGAAAGGATATTTTTCCTTGCAATTTACTTGCCCGGGATGGACGGTGTTATAAGATAGAGAGAGTGAGAGAGAGAGAGAAGGGAGAAAGAGAGGAGAGAACCCCAATCATGAACCATACGGATGTAATGAAAACACCATCGAGGACAAAAGATCCCGTCATAAATCTTACATGGACCCTGTCACTCTTCTGTCGTTTGTCTTTTTCGGGGGCGCCGAGAAAATTAAATTCGTTGAAAATATCTATATTCAGAATTGCATGTTCAAATCTCCCACCAAAAGTTTAACAATTTCCATGTAGAAATTTCGCTGTATTTTAAAATCAAATTGGAGTACGGAAAAGCACGTTTTATATCGATGAAGGAAATATTGCTTAATAAGAATATCTTTTCACTGTTTTATCTATTGTGAGATTTTCATTTATAATGTTAATGAATAAGAAGGATATTATATGATGGAGTCTAAACTAACTAAGCAAGATATCATTCTAAATGGTATGAAACTCTTTGTGGCGTATGCTATATTATAAATGGTCGTGAGTCGTGAGCATTCTCCCAAATCTTAATTAATGGGAAATTACTCAATAATGAATTATTTATTCTCTAATTTCAAATTTATTCAAATAATTTTTGCAAAATCGAGTATGATCTACGTATTAGTGTGCACGATGACAATTTTTGGTGTTTTTTCAAAAAACGTCTAATAATTTTAAATGATTTTTTTAATTAGCTTGGACGTCCGCGGAAAATATATTACAAATGGGAAACATTGGCAGACCTCCCAGTTGTTTGGTACGCGAGCACATTTTAGGACTGTCACCGAGCCGGCTCGTCTTGTGATAGAAAATGTCAAATTGATCGATGAAGGAGTTTACCTCTGCCGCGTTGATTTCCGCAACTCGCCAACCCGAAATACGAGGTTCAACTTAACAGTAAAAAGTAAAAATTTGTTCTCTTCAATATTTAATCATTTACGTTCATATTTCTAACATGACGTATACAATGCGAGTGAGTGTTATTCAGAGACAGACAGGGGGAACCGTGAGACGACTGGTTCTCTGCTAGACAGAATAGCTTCGCGTACTCCTTATGCCGTGGTAGTGGCAGATGCGAATTACATACTTAAAAAACGCGCCCAAATTTTTAGCCATATTTGTGGTTCGACTTGGTATACATTTCGAAATCAGCATATCCGAGAACTCTAAAAGGTTGTTTAAATATTGAAAACAAAGCGCATTAAGAGCGGCTGTACACAGCATGGCGAACTTTCATAAAAACTTACGCTTGATATGCAATTCTAACGAAGTATTTATTTCGAAACCTAAATTCCCAGAGATTCACATTTTTAGGGGTCTACTGGAGCAGTGTGGCACACTTGCATATAAAATTTGTGCGTCATCAGTAAATGTGGTGCACTTACTAGTCTGACCAGTAATGGCATAAAAAAGGAAAATTTCTCCTTATTGCAAACTGGAAGGAAACGGTGCGAAACTATGTGTCGTGTGATTTGTATCAGATATCGGCTACGTCCATGTTCCCGTGGCTTTTCCCGAGCGCTCGATGTGAATTTCGTATTCACTGTAGGTACGTGTGAAGGAAAGTCGATTTTTTTTGCAAAAACTTCAGATTGCAACATCTGACGCATATGTTGAAAAATTCAGCCACTACAACATTTACCACTCACAATTTAACTCTGTATGCTAGTTTTAGTTTGTTTGTTCGTAAAGTTTGAATTCTTGAAAACTATACGATTATTTTCGACATTCCTCATTTGACTTTTTTTTTTTTGCAATCAACTAGAAATCAAGAAATTATGAGTAATACAATTTGTAGCGAATGAACCTATGTTTCGATTGGTATATTTACCTAATGTGTCAGACCTTGTAATCCCAAGTTTTCACAAAAACGAAATTTTATTTATCACACGTGTGGCATAGGGAAAAAATCAACTGCAAATGCATTAGCCCAATCCTTAACCAGAAAATTAGGGGCCACTAAAATGTTTAATAACTCAAAAATGTGGGAAAAATGTGGAATATACAATTATAGTCCAAGATGAATCTGACATTATAGTCAGTTAATTGTTTTTCAAATTGGGGGTAATTGTGGATTAGGGGTCCGCAAATTCCCTCTTTTCGACGAATTATCGTTTTTTTCGATAAAATTTCGAAAAACTTTTTTTCTGGAAGGGCATTGTTCATGTGGGAAAAGTTTTAGGTTTAAGGCTAGAACAAATAAAATCTAAAATTCATTAGTAGACGACTATATCACGTGCACACCATACCGTCAAAACTGTGTGTTTGTCTCAGTATAATTCTCACTCACACCTTGATGATATACACACATAAATATTAGGGAAATTCAAACAAGTAAATTTACTGTGCAATTAAATTAAGATTGCATATTCTAAACTATAATATCATAAACACATGAGCTTACTTTACAATTCAGTGCAAAAGTTTTCTATAGGATACATGTGAACGTTGTACTAGTATGTACGTTACGCAACGTTATGCAGCAAATGAATTGTTGACTGCCGGACAAAATACTGTTTAAACACCAACAAATAAATCATTTCCCCTATTAGGAAACAGAAACCTACAGTAATTAAACATTTACCAATGGCATATGGCATATTGAAATTGTAATTTAGCCTAAGCGGTAATTTAACAAGTTCATGTCCGACGTATGAGATAACGAGCTATTTATTTAGGTATAATTTATCTAAATTATATTTGTTTAAGAATCTATAGTAGATTGAATAGCATGTTATTGTTGAAAACATATTTTTGCGCGCAACCTGAAACAGGGTGTAGCGAAAGTGTTATTAGGTATACTCATATTAAGTATGACGCTTACATGGGAGGGGTGGGGAAGCTGAAAAATTCCTATTTATGTTTTCTTACAAGTCAATGAAGAATTGTATGACGCTTCGTTGCGTCGTCCCACAAGATATGAAATACAGCGTCACCACACGATACCGTCTTGAAAATAGCCGACGTATTTATGTATGCGACGATCCATGAGAAAGGGTTTAATGACTGTTTACACGTACCATTTGGGCATAAAGATTAAAACAGATAGTTCATAGGATATCTGAAGGACTGATGCTGAGAGTGATTCAGACACTTTTGCTTTATTTGCTATTGTCGCAGTGTCTGCGCAAATACTTGGTGCTTGAGGACTCTCTTAAATCGCCTCGACGGAATAAATCTCTTTAAAACTCAAGTAACCCCTTAAGTAAAATAAAGAAAAGACACTTGAGCTCGTTCCCAATACTTCCCATGAGAAGACAATCTTGGTATGTAGCACTATTAGGGACGACGACAAGAATCGCGACTCACACCAGAGCAAACATTGTGAGCACATAAGATCTGAAGATGAGCAGTCACTATGTCGAAGAGATCTCATTTTGTTGGAATACTAGCACTTGTCTCAGGGTTACACCACAGTTAATCGGAATTTTTAAAACGAACTGCATGCAGAACTATTTTAGCTTGAAATTTCATTATAAGAAAGTAATTCAAACAGTTCCTAATAGTGACGAGTAGTAGACACGAGTATGCAGGCTTATAATGGAATTGTGTTGAGACAAGCTGGTGATCAGTGTATTTTGAAGGAATTAACTATAAATTACTTTTCCGAAACCACTTCGATTGCTTGCCAATTTTAACTTAAGCCAACAATTTCTTTGGCCAACCAATTTGAAAAATAGATTAAAGACACTAATATACCTTTCAAGCTATAATTTTAATAAATTCTCATTAATTTGTAAAATTCAATTGGAAACATATTAAGCCGGAATCTCAATAAGTAATGAAATATTTATGTATTTATTAAAATTATACAGAAACAGCTAAATGTGTGTAGATACAATGTAAATCTGCAAAAGCCCAACAATTTCATGAACTAAGAATTTAGATTAAAATAAAATTTATTTTGTGTCCGTAGTTTGAGTCGCGGTCCCACCTCTATCAATCAGTTTATATAGTCATACGTACTTGTGTGTGATATTTGCATTGAAGGAGGCATTAAATAAGAATTGACCTTCTTCCCTCGGTGCTTGGTTCCTTTTTAGTAATCCACTCATCCTTCTCTTTTCTTACTTGTGAGAGAAGAAAGACCATTTTCATGATTGATTCCAAGATGACCATGCCATCAAGATATACAAAGTACTTCACATTACGTTGCGTCACATCTACCGTGGACGCCTTTGTGTCTGTCTACGTTTCCCTCTATCTTATCTATCCATTCTGAAAGATAACTATTTTTAGTTGCCATATATTGCGTAGAAGCAAATGTATACATTACACTGTATTACACAGGTAGTGTCCACACAAAAGGTTGCATGAATTGAGAGTAGTCGTCAAAAGTGTCTGTCTCTTTCTCCCTCCCTCTCTTCGTACTATGCAAGTACGTGCAGCTACAGTTATGTATCTTGTTACAGATGACTGCTATCTCTTATCTGATGATATATATTCATGCCACTTTCTTCGTATACGACTAACAGGCTACATTATTGGTATTTGGTGCAACTTAGTGTGGACAGACTACCTACGCAATACTTACCGAATTTTCTCTCTCCTCTGCAACTTTTCTTGCTTTCCCCACACACCGAGTAGCGACCCCCCAAAAGCTGGGATGCATGGTGCATACATACAGTATAGAGAGAAATAGAGGAAAATTGTGAATGTGAACATTTACCATCATCCTGTCGTCCCATACATATTCCCGTCCTTCACTCTTTCAGTAGTACCTCCTTAAAAGTATATTGCAAGGCCTAGCCAGTTACTTTTACAATGCCCCATTACTATTTGCTGAGACAATTTCCCATTTCCCCACGAGCACATCTTCAATCTCACCGAATTTTCTATATCACCAAATACTTCTACAGAATATATGAAGAATAGGTTTGTACAATCTTGTAGATAGTAGTTTGTCCTTGCCAGACTACTACACAGTGTCTTTTATCACTTTGTCTTTTTTCCTTTTTATCAATGGCTGACTAAGCATAAGCTGTTGATGACGAGAATCTGTTGAGAGCTTGTCTTGTCGTCTCCACCCGTTGACATTACTGTACTACATTTTGTTTGTCTGCTCATTCACTGACTCGTTTACTCACTCGCTCTCAGTCACTTTAGTATCTATCATATTAGCTTATGTTATTTCATTTTATGATGTAACTTGAATGTGTCTCTTTTGAACAGTGCCTCCAGAATCAGTCGGAATACATGACGCTTCTGGGAGAGTTCTGACGAGTATCGTGGGGCCACTTCGGGAGAGCAGTGATCTGACGCTCCTGTGCAAAGTTAAAGGAGGTATGAAAACCTTATGTATTTTTATAAATGTAATCTGCTCACAACTGTGGCATACGTTATACATACAATATGATTATTTTCTGCCTTGTACCACTTTCCCCACGTTTTTTCTTGTCCTCCTCCCTTTTTCCCTTTGTTATTTTCCTGACTTTACTGAATTGCAGTCCCCGTTTCCTCTCTGCCGTCTACACTACACAACATTGAAAAACAAACACTTGGTGTGCTTGTCAGCAATTTCCTCTAGATTTTAGGCATGTGATGCGGAATCGTATTTCCATTTGTATTTATGTACACATATACATACACACAGGGTACTGTACAATCACAACTCGGTCCTTCCATAATTCACCGCTCACAATTGCAGGTCTTTGAATTCACTAATGTTGACGATAAAGGATTGAATATTATACAGTAGCTAGAAAAAATGAGCCACGCAATTTATCAGTAAATTGTCGATCGATATTTCTGCGACGACGAATGTGTAAGTTATGGTGGTAATTTCATGTGAGATTGTTGGATATTAAAATGAAAGAATGACTGAAGAATTTACGTTTATTTACCGGTGTGATGTGCCACCTTCACATGAGTTTAATATCGTGCTGGAGTATACGAAAGGAAATTGGGTTTCACAGAACCCCGTGTGCTTGCCTCCTCTCCAAGCCAAGATTTCCTCTCGCCCCCATTGCATCATCTTTCTTTTATTTATGTCTATCTGGAGAAATATACAGACGGCTAAATTATATTTTTCCAACTTTAAACTCGTTGCTTACATTTCCAACTTGTAGGTCTCCAACTGCTCTCCAGTTTATTTACATACCAACCAGGAGTAGAAAGTTTATGCTTCTTTCCTTCTCCTTAAGTAAAATATCTTCTTAGTAAACACATTACATACAAATGCAAGTTCAGGCATTATTCATTCATTCATTCGGAGTTGTACTGCCACTTCGGTATTACAGCAAGTGGATTCATAAGTGCCTGGATGTGTTATGGTGGAAAACGTGTACCCACTACAATTCAGTTAATATACATATTTTCTACTGCACTCTATATTCTTAGATGGAGAAGGAGGTGGTAGTGACGATCGTAGAAAAATAATTTCACTACCTGACCTAGATGCATAAAATAACATAAAAAACTATTTGACAAACGGTTCTCGAGTGGCTGTCGTCTCTCACTCTCAACCCCAGCATTTATTCCCAACTTTTCAACACTCTACTCTCTAGTCGACTCGAGTGCCTAACAAATAATACGTGTAGCGTAGGTATACATATATAATGGCATAGTCAGTGCATGCACGTGGGAAAGCAAGTTTACTCACACACACACATACACACACACACACAGTATCTCTCTCTCTCGCTGTGTATGTGTATTGGTTGTCGTGCTGTTGTCGTTACCAATTTTCATTTCACTATCATAAGCACGTATTTACACTTACACTGTACGTTTCCCTTTTATAAACAAATGGAAGGAAGACTGTTCATAACTATGCACCGCAACACTTAGCTGGAACAAAACAGTGCCTATAAACTGTGTGAGTGAAGTTGAGAACTGAGTGAACACTCCTCTTCAACAGCTTATTATTCATATTCATATCAATGCATGTTGAATTCATGCATGCAAGCCATACAACAATCTACAGAGCAAGTACTCGTCCAAAAACCAACTGACTGGTGTGCATGTCGTCGTGTGCCTGTTCAACTTTATACTATATTGGACTATAGCAATATTATGCATAACTAATAGCACAGTAGAAAACTATCTGTGTTATACATATAGGGTAAGCAATGCATGAGAAACGAGAAGTTTCTTCATATGATGTGGACATGCACGAAATGAGGATTTCCTTCACTTCAATTCGTTCCAGAAGGAGAAAGTTTTTTGTGCCTGCACAATCGTACTCATGTGTGTTTATATGTTTCTAAATAGTTGTATACTGGAGACAGAGGCAGAATGCTATACGAACCTACCACAAGATTCTCTCTCTCTCTATTTGTATGTGTAGTGTTTTTCTCTACCTCACGTAGGATTTCCTACTCTGATATAAACTAGATTTGAGTTTTACCTCGCTCTTGAGTGTGTGTGCATCAGCATTGCACTGTCTGCATCGAAGCACGATAAAAAAGAAGGATGGAATGCGAAATGAATTGAATGGGACTGGTCATAAAATAGTATACTAAGGTGCAGATATATACACAGGTACTTAAATGCCGGGGAAGAATTCTCTGTGGATTCAATGGGGTTCTCGAGTGCAGCAAGTATAACGAATTGCATTGACTTGCACTTGTAGTAGTTGGCTATGCTGACGTAGTCTACAAAAGCAACAGAAACGCACCCCCTTCCGTCTGTCTTCATTAATTTATTCGATTTTCAGTTACGGCAAATGCTGTTTCTCTTGAAACACGGGACAACTTCACTTTACCTACAATTCAATAGCAAGCACTAATTTGTGAATTAAACTGCTATTGCAACTTAAAGAAAATTCAATGTGCAAAGAATTGAAGGATCTGTTTACCAATTGTGGGTAGATGGAAGTTTCGTGGCTGAAATCGATTTTCTTTTCCCTTTGAACGAGTAAAGGTATTATGGCAAAAAATGACTGCCTGCTAGGTTCTTGTTGAAGAATTTGATTTAGGATTTTTCTATCCGTCTCGTGAGTGTACTTGAATGGGTTACTACGATCGATGGGTCACCCAAAGTTTCGTTGAGGTGGAGTGTGTTTTTATCTTCACGTTTTCTTTTACTTTTAAATCAAATCGGAGGTTTCTATTTCTAATGCGTATAATCTGAAAGGAATATTACATTATTTAATCCGATGCAAACTTCTTTTTTCCTGATTCACAAATAAAATATTAGTATTGTGGAGAGACCAGTCACAATCCAGTTGTGAGATCATTAATAAAGGCAAAAGGAGAAATGAAAGTCGAATCATATACTTAAGTATCTAAATAAATGAATACTACATTTACCAAATACGACTATAATTTCTGTTTTCGATTACACCATGTGTGTTAGTGTGTGTGTTAGGGGGAGTACATTTAACTACAATAGAGAACCAAAACGCCAGGCCAATTAAGTTCCATTTGCATAATCCGCAGAAACAGCATTATTACTGTTAATCAATAACAATGCTAAATAAATAAATAAATAATGCAGTAAATTATATGGAAGCTTTAGCAGGAACCCTTCTATTTCTTCACCATCAATCACCGATGTATGAACTTTGTTTGTCGTGTACACAATATCCATTCCATGCCTTCGGCATGGATATCGTGAGCACGCAGCCAACTCAATCCTATATTCGATGACGTTGATGCAGACTCCTACTAAAACGTTGGACAGGTTTCTTTTTGCAAAGGAATGTACGAAACGAGGTTCGAAGCTTGAAGCCTAACGAGTGAATGCATAGCCGCTAGCCCAGGATGCCCTAAAAGTGAGTAGACCACAGCGTAGTGAACACTTATTTGAATTTTCCTGCTGATAAATATATAGGTGAATTCTAATTAGCAATCCTTATCATTAAGATAATATTTTATCAAAACTTCAGAATATATTCGCATTTGTTTGATATTGTTTTCAGTTCTTCATTTGATTACCGGACCACATATGTAAGCAAATCCAGTTTACGTACAAGTAAAAAATGTTATCATTAGGCTCATAGTTAGTACACATAGTTAGTAACTTCGTATTAGTTAGTAGTCTTTTTGATTAATTTCACAGAAGAGACGCTAAAAATGTGAACCATTAGCAAGTATATTGTAAAACAGTGTATCAGATATCTCCGTTTGAGAAAGCCGAAATGAAATGTGGGATGAAGAGAAAGGGGAGAACGAAGGAAATAAAAGACGGCTTGAACTAATTTAAAGTATGACGCAATTTGGATACACACCGTAACATAAACTAAAGAAACGCACTATGCTGGGCCTTCATCACGAGCTTCTTTTTTTATTAGATTATTACATTCCGCCAGCCAGAGAAAATGTGTTTTCAGAAACTCCATGCTGCAAAAGGTGGATGGATTGGGTGGATAAAAGATAAAGCGCGAGAGTTATAGCGTCAAGTTAAATGTGAAGTAACACGGTTATTGTGTAGTGTACCTTAGGTCTACACTTCTAGTATTTACTATGAACTATGAACATTCAGTATTTGCTATCTAGTATGTATGAGTACATATCGCCCACGTCTACATTTGTAATTTGTAGTTAAATGTTGACTTATATCTAATAAAAGAATCTCGGAGTCAACTTCCCTTCGCTCGCTGTCTCTAGCCTTAACTACTAGAGACAGCAGCAAAAGTGAATGTAAGTAGCTGATTTAAAAATGTCAACTTACAGTTGTTTACATCCCAGTCGAATTGTGTATTGCGTGAGCGTATGATTTCACAAACAGCAGAACGTTAACTAACGAGAAGCTATCCCAGAGAAATAAACTAATTTACTGGGTCCTACTATATTTCTAATTATAAACTGGTTTTTTATACACCGGAGTTTGTAGTGCTTCCGTTGCAATTTGTCAACCAGCAGACCAATAACATTTCCACAAAAAATCGAACTGGGGCGTGCAGATCCTGTGGAGTAGACATTATGACTGTAATCCGGAAATAATGAATATTAAGGAAAATATCGTATATGCTATTATTTAAGCAGAATTGCCTCATAACAATACAAATAATTGAAGTACATAGCAGTAATCCTTAGTATGTAGGTAATTTACATAGTAGTGGTGCTTTATATCGGAAGTTATATAACTTTTCATGGATTTACTTGCTTGTAAGAACATTGTAAGCAAACCTTCTTACTTTCTCGGACATTGTAAACATATTGAACTATATTTGTAGATGTTGTTTACTTAATACGGAGATATTTGAATTTTGATGAATGTCTTTGGTCTCGAAAGGAATAAAGTCCTTTAACGGAAGTCAGTAGGCAGACTGAGCTCGATTCAATTCACTAGTTTCTCCCTTCTCAAGAATATTATGCTTGTGCTGTGGCGGAGGGTAATGAATGGAATCACAGCCACAGCTACCATAAACAATAAGCATCAATTTTATGAATCGAGAGAAAATGAGTACGGACAGCATAGCAGTCAAACTGGTTGCTTACCTTTGTAAGATCTCACGTGTAGCCAACTATGCGGAAGCACATTACAACAGTCAAGACAAAAACGGGAAACCCATGAAAGGAAAAGCCTTGATACGTTTGTCTATCAAAATTTCAATGAGCCTACTTCTCACAAAATGCTAACAGCCTTGTCTCGAAACATATCTTGAAGTATCTGACAACCACTTCCTTGAATGTGTGCACGTCAAGAACAAGGCAGTGCATATATACGACACATTTGGACACCGAGTGTGTGCTCATTGCATGCCCAATACATGTGCAACCATGTTTACCTTGTGTGCGAACATATATGAACTTCAGAAAGTAGACAGTTCATAATGAAAAGACGAGTTTTTGTCTCCCAGAATGAAGGAAATTATGATGACTATTTAAACAACATCAAAAGTCTCAACAAAAGTCTCAACTGTCAATTATTACTGTACCTCACGACATATTTTTGTATTGGACGATTGGGCAGATTCTAGTATTTATGTATGTACACACTTATAGCCCCTTTAATTGCTACTACAATATTCCAGTGCATTGCGTATGTGTTTAACTTCTTCAGATAGAATCAGAGGTGAATACTTGGGAGGGGAATAATGTAAAAAAGTGTTATTCTGAACTCGACCATTTCGTGGTTATGCTTTTAAGAATTCCAAGGAACCCACGCTACTATTATGTTAGTAACGCAAACTCCTGCAAAGTGGTTTTCCTGTTTTTCTCCTTCAGTTGCATTCATTCCTTTCTATTTTGTGTTTCAGTGGGTAGGGCAACTTTTGCTTTCCATTCTTGTCTACTACTGTTCATTGTGAACGAAAGGAAATAAAGGATGGGAAAGGAGAGGAAAGGCAAATGAAGGAAAAGGAAATATGCACAGAGAAAAGTCAGTACACAGAAATAATATATATATACGCCTTATATATAAAGCAAGAGCGATCAGCTAGACGTACAAATACATAATAAGTTGGCATGCCCATGTGCATACAGGGAAGTGCACGAGACATACATTTAAAATCATCGTTCCCCATAGTTTTCCCAAAGAAAACCATGGTCATGTACACAGTGCAGTTGGTATACACGCCAGAATGCAAACACAGAGGCAGAGAGAGGCTAAAGTAACTTCTTCGTTATGCAAATGAAAGAGAAGGCTTTTAGGTCATAAACTTTAATAAGCTCACAGAGAGAATGTTATGTCATGCTATGTTGGTTGGGCATATTCTTCAGGCTGTATACCTAACGGAGAAAGTTCAAAGGCACCTTCTCCTATTGCTACCACTTCCACTACGTATACTATACCTAGTCTATGGCCACATTGCACATTGAATAAATACATTTCATGTCATTTTACATTAAAATGGTGGAACATATCCAACAGTTTCCTCTCCCATGTACAGGAGAAAGTTCAAAGGCACCTTCTCCTATTGCTACCACTTCCACTACGTATATATACCTTAGTCTATGGCCACATTGCACATTGAATAAATACATTTCATGTCATTTTACATTAAAATGGTGGAACATATCCAACCGTTTCCTCTCCCATGTACTTATACATGCACTATTACAGTGATGTATGTTGTAGCAGTATTAGAATGTAGCCTTAATAGCATTTCCCATGCTAAGCGCGCCGAATTTATGCAAATACATATTTGTATATGTACTAATGTACAAATGCACATTGCAGAAAATATTTGTCGTAGTACCCGTGTAACTTTAGACTTGAAATGAATATCCGTGCACATGCATGTATACATGCAAATTAGTAGTCCATTGTAAAAACATTCGTCTTTCGTACTAACACTACTTCACCACTTCTCCCTAATTTAGAGTGAAATAAGTAAGAGTACGGAAGGCGAAGGAAGTGTCTAAACTAGCCTAATGTAATGGATAGGGTATATATTATATAATACCCTGCAATGCGATAGCCGAGTGTTCAGATTTCAGAATTTGGAAATCTAAACGAAGTGCCAAGGCGGTCTGTCTCCTTTTCTCTATCTCGTTCCCGCTCTCTCCATCTCAAAAGAGGAAAGAGTAGGCTTAGTGATAACATAAACGCTTGTGGTGTGCTTTCTCATCCTGCTCGAAGCGGAGAAAGTCGACATTTCTCAGAAAAAGACAAGCTAAGAGAGCGCGCGAGCAAAGACATGGACAGGTTCTGCATGTTTGGTGCTGTTTGGTTCAGTCTTTTGCAAACTATCAACTATCTCAGCCCAACTTATTTCAGACAGCTTTTCTTTGGGGATACATCCACTGCTCCTACTATTCTGGTAAAGGACCAATGGAAAACTTTCCTGTATTCATATTCTTATTCCTCAACATCTGCTCTCGTCTGATCGTCCTTACTTACTTTTAGGAAAACATCATCTATTACCTATAGGTATATGCATAAATGTGCTGCTACCATACTGCTGCTTCTTACAGTAAAGCGAAAAGATAAAACACAACAATCTATATTTATATGCATGGGGTGTCTAAAGCATCGTTTAGAGTGCATACTGCACCGTAACGTACTCGTTGTCCCATCGCCTACCAACTACTATCAAAGACATGTATGTAGATTCGCGCAGCAGGAAGGAAAATAAAATTATTATTTTAATGGCGCAGCGATTGAAAGGCAAATGTGAAGCCTTGCAGCAGCTCATGCTCACTGTACGGAATCACGCTGTGAAAGTCGGAACCTATCTGACAGTATGACATGCCTATACATGGTATAGGTATACAAAGATGTTTACTATAAACAGTGTGCCGTTTAATTTGAGCTTTGTATTTCACAATAATAGTTCCTTGCACTAATCGCCGCCTCTTAAGCTTTTCCTTGAATATACGGCCACGTGGAGTCTATTACGTAGGAAGGTATGCGGTTGAGTTCCTGCGAATTAATAATATAGACGAAATATTACCAGAGTACTCGTATGAATATGATCCCACCCAAAATATTTATCTGTGTTAATGTAAGTTTGAAATGGCAGGATGACGGACAGTGGAGGATCAATCGCATGATTTTAGTGAGGTGTGTTGCATTCTGTTGCGCTATCGAGTTCCGTCAGCTTGAAGTTTCGATGGGGGATGTCGGCCAGATAGTAGACATGGTAAATAGACAGGAGGAAAGGTGATGCTGAAGGCAATTTTTGGTGTGTCAAAACCACAATATTGATCAGGAGTCAAAGTCAGTCACAAGCAAGTCTATCTGTTTCTCTGAGCTATCAAAACGAGGAATAAGTTATACGTCGTGAAATAAGTGAGAAAGTTGAAAATACTGGGAAAATTGGAGGAAACGATACATTTTCAGCTAGTGGTTGTCTCCGTGCGCTTCTCTTGCAGAAAGAGTGGCACGTAAGTATAGCCTTGAGTAGTTTTAGCTTATTTTACACCGACACAACTTCAACTTACTAGTTGCAATCGTCGAGTAGGCACCAGTGTGTATTTGTATATAAAGGTAGATGTACACCGCACAGCGTCGGTGAATTTCCGTGAGCCACCTACTTAGCAGTACATATCTTGTTAAAGGGCCAAGTAAAGCAGAGTTTGAGTTTAGTCGAGTGTACACAGAGACCATGAAGGAAAGTTCGACGAGAGAGCCTGGGACACGTTTCGCTTTGAAACTATTCCCTACGAAGCCGTTAGTGGGACTGTAAAGCAAGCCGTTATTATGACGATTTTCTACCGTACGTCAATAGCACACTTACTCTGCTTTCCTGGCTACCACATCCCTATATACATTTGCCTTCAATACGTTCTTGTATTTCACTCGGCCTTAAACTATGTTTCACTCTATAAGGGTCCCTCAACACAGCCTGTTCCTTATAAATCTGTCGCGCGGCCACTTTATGTGGAAAACCAGTTATTTTCACGGACTGTAATCTCTTTATAAAAAAGCCTCTGTATAGGACATCTTTTATAAGATTCGATTTGTTAAAATTTCAAACTCTTATAGCAAAACCCACAATTAGATGCGCGTCATCCTATACAACTGTGATGTCTACTAATTCCTACAGCTGGGTAGCTGGAATCGTAGGCAGTAGGTAGTCAAGGACCTCTTGCTTTGTCTATTGATATACAAAACCTTTAGAAGGTTTTATATATCAAGGAAGTATGGTTGTTCACATTGTGAGCAATGCTACATACCTGGAAAGTATGTTTCATACTTTGTGAGTACAATCAGAATACTGCAATCTGAATAGAGAAAGTGTGCCATTTGGAATACAAATAAAAGAAAGTTATGGCACTAAAGACGTACGCTGAAACAAAACAAGGTCCTTGCAACCGACACACTACATTTATTGGGTACAGAGGGGTAGTTTGTGTGAATATGAAATAAAATGAAAGAGAAACAAGTGCTGCAATAGAATTTGCAGGTGAAACTGAAATTAGTTCTGACGGGAACTGACTGAGTAAGTTCTAAATAATCGTACTCGGCTGACTGGGGCAGAAGATTTAAGTCTCAATCTATTTATTCTAGTAGGATAGTGTCAGCTGTACAGATTTACTTATCGAAAAATACAGTTGCGAAACCCTGTGCATGTTGGCACAAATTGAGAATGGAACGCGGTGCAAGGCCGTTTAGAAAATTAGATAAATTTTTACCCATTCTAATTGTAAGTAGGTAGTTGACCGAAGGAACTTCTGTTTAGTATCCTCCATAAGGTCGCACTGTAAAAAGCTATTTGGTAGTTTTTGCATTTATTTAGGTTCTGCTTTCTACGTACCAGTTGTAGTAATAGTTTTCATAGCTTAATGTGTATTCATGCAGGTTCTCGCGGAATCGGCCTTGTACATATAGATGCAACTCTTAGACATGGGCTGAGAATTTGAGCTCTCAACAGAACTTGCTTATTAGTTGGTGAGGCAGGCGATGTGCGAGTCAATTGGAAGGGAACAGTGAGGTAGTTGAGTTTGGAATGGAACTTTATCGTTGCAGTTATTACAATTACAGTTGGTAAACACTTATTATTGTTAGTGAATATGTACATGCATACAATGCTTAACACAAGGTGGGTAAGTGCACTGATTCTCGACTCAATTCCAAGCTACCCACGGTCTCCACCTACCCGCTGGCAAATGCTACAGACCGATTTACGGCTCTATTAAAACCTCCTTTTGCACATTAGATGATATGGTTAATATCAGGGTTGTTGACTACATTCAAATCTACCATTTGTTCCATTTCTCAATGGGCACGGAGACGTTGCACACCAACCCGTCTGACGAGGAAAATTGTAAAAATTGATACAGTTAGGTTAAGTAAGTAATTCAATAGGATTATGATGTATGCTGGAGAAGGCGCACGAGAAGGAAGCAGGTAGGCACGAGGAGGTATGCATGTAAAGAAGTAGAAGGTAACATTTAGAAGAGTGTCCCCACTAAAAATTGCTGGTTATGTAAAGAGAGTGGGAGGACGGGAGAACTGATGTGTGTGGCACTCTCCTACTAATAAACACCGTAGGCTCTACCCAGGGAGCCTTTAAATTTTACTAAATTTGACCTGATAACATCGACGGCGGATTCGAACCGCCTTTCCAAACTACAATGGTAATTTTCCCGGAAATTCCATTCTACGCCTTGCGATTTAATGACGAAACATGTCAGTTTATGGCTACTAAAAGTATTTACCTACTTGATTCTTGACTGCTCATGTGAATCACCCATAAAATTCACAGTGCTAATCTCATAAATACTCAAATATTTATTTAAATTGGAAGGGCACCGTTTAACACTGTTGACAATTACTCGTTTATGTGTTCAGAGGTACATTTGTAATGACGTTTGAGAGTGCAGGCAAAGAAAATAAAACGACACATTCATGTTGTATGTGTATATAAGTTATGACAGGGAATATACTATTGTTCGCACAATGTCGTTTCAGGTTGTAAAGTGCCCACACAATTACTGAATAAAATCGCATAAAATATTAAATACGATTTGATGAAGGTATGTTTACCTTTATATTTATGTACATTGAAGGTAAATGGGAAATGCGTCGTAGGAGGATTCAAACATCGGTTGAGTGATAAGCACTAAGAGTTTCAGTGCCTTCATGAAAATTAGTGGTACACATGTTTATTTCTCGTTGTATATTAAACCTTGGTAGTTTATTATAAAGGTTTTCCCACCCAGCACGTGTGTCCCAGCGGATGAATAGTCACCGAACAGCTGCGGAGCAATCCAACAGCATAATGCCGTTTCCAGAACACAATGGCCACGAAAAATACAAGGGAACTATATAGGATTCTAATGTCTATTTTCTCTCATGTATTATGCATATAATATATTCCCTTCCGGAGGACAGGCTGCGAGCAGAATGGTCAATATAATATGATGTATGAGGTTTTCTATATGGCTACCTATATAATGCATAAATATGTGCACAGTATACATACAATGGCCAAGTTTTCGGCTTCTCTCTGAGCAACTCGAATTTTGTTTATCTCTTGTGAAAAACTTTGCGATTCATGCTTTCACCTTATGTTGCAGCTACAGCTTATTACTAGATCACATTCGAGTTACCACTCAATCTGACACACATTCCCCCATTTGGTCATTTCTCCAAATGTATACACAAGCCTGCTACTTAGGAATATGTATATAGACTGTATAATTTCGTTACAAATGTTCCGACAGGAAAGAGACCATCTGCATCTCTGTGTGTTGTGTGCACACGGCTATTGGTTAACTAAATCCCCGAATGAATGAATCCAAATGAATACGCGTATGGCCTTTCTCGTATTTCATATATGCTAATTTCTAGCCCTAATGTACAATATAATATTTGAAAGAAACGTTCTTCTAGTTAAGAGTAGAATTACATTTATAGTCTCTAATGCCTTTACTGATTGCGCGTATTTAAATATATTCTGGTTATACACCCAGTCGTCCTTGTGCCCCAACAGAGAGCTTTCACAATATTTTACTTGTACGTTGCCAGTAGGTTGATGTCCTAAGCCCCCAGTCGATTTTTCTTTTACTGTGTCTCGAATAGACTTGCCCTGACTCACCGAGATTTTCAGATCGGAATCTTTGTGAACACAATTTTTCTCTGGCCTACTCTCTAGAGCTTTGTATTCCGTCAGTCAGTGCCATTTCTGTGAAAAGATGACTCGAATGGTAGACACGACAGGACATGAAGAAAAGGGGGACAGAAGGAGAAATAAGTTGAATCGAGAAAGCATTGGATAAGTTCACTCTCCCTCTCTCCTATTGAAGAGGGAAAGCGGATGTTTACGTTAAATGTTATCCTCGAATGAACGTTCAACTGCGAATCATTGCCTTCTATAGACTCAGCAGTTCAGTTGAATTTTACCTAGTCCTCGGTTACTTTTGGCACGAACGAATAGATTTCTTTTTTAGTATGAAGTAGTTGAAGAGTGAAAGCTTTCTTTCTCTATCTGTCACTTTGTCTTGGACTTTGGAGATTCACGAATCGCTTTCACCTTACTCTCTTATCCTGGTTTACTTTCCCCTTGTATGACTTAAATTTTCGTCTCCAAAATGCCACATGTTCTCTCTCCTCCTCGTCCTTTTTCATTTTCAGTCCTTGGCTTTACTGACACAGTTTTTCTCCTCTCTGCTGATTTCCTGCTGTCCTATCTCTGTGTCGCAAACGCACGGACACACCCTGAGAACAGTGGACAAAAGGCAGGAGTACGTCAAAAGTCAACTCAATTCGGATCCTTTCACTTCGACTTTCTCCAAAACTATAATAAGGGGTTACATTTGACCGAAGAGTCTGGTCTAACTCCCGTACTTCCCGAATAAAGAACAGACTGCGTAAAGTCACTCACAGCAAGAATTAATGCGGAGCTAAATAAACCACAGGAAAGGAACATGCTTTGTATTTATTGCTTACATTTAGGCAACTGGAACAGACTACCCACCTACACTTGCACAGACTTTCTCCCTAACTTTCACAAACCAAGTAGTATATAGTAGCACGTCGGCCAATAAGCCTCACTCGTCTCATTGTGTATAAATGCTCTCAAATAAATAAATATAAAGTTCACTGACTGCACAGCAGAACATCCTGTATACTAACTACGACCAGGGCTACAGTGCGGGTAAGCACATAAAGGTTATTGTGTGTAAGTAAGGAAAGCGAGGCTTATTGTTGAGTCTCTATCTGCCCTGTACGGTTGTTTTAGTAGTGTACGTTGAGAGGGCTTATCTTGACTCAAGAAATACAAATACCAAAGCAAGTCAGCCAAGCTAGAGATAAAAGATTGCTTAAAGTTGACTAGGTCCAAAGACAAGCATATAATGTAATGTAATATTGTTATGTCAGTACTCGTAACTATGTATACATCCATCTGTCATCTTTCATAAGCTTTAGCATGTTCAAGCTAATCCCATTGCTCCCATCTTATCGTCTTTTCTACTTACTTGCTGCGCCACTACACTCTATATAACACTTTGGTCTTGGTCGACTCTGTGGCTTGACTCAACATGGTAACTTCGCTTACTGTTAGCTCAGCCTGACGAGATGTATTTGCAGATTGTTCAAATTACTTTCTGTGGAGTACTATTTCTCTCTTTGTCAAATGTAATACAAACAACACAACAGTACATTACAATACTATATATTTAGCTTCTATGTATACCTATATATAGGTATATATATATGTATCCACTTCAACTTTGGACAAAGTTACGAATAGCACTTTAGTTTATGTAGAACGTACTCTGTCTCTCTATTACTCGCGCACACCAAATCCAAAGCAACATTTTTCCATCTGCTGTTGTAAATAACCATTTCATTGGGGATACTATATTTCTATCAATTGTATAACGTGGTATTAAGTATATAGCATACCTACGTTTTTAGTCGTCAAGTTCATAGAACATACTACACACTACACAGAAAGGGCTTATTTAGTCATTGACCTTCATTTCATTCGATTTAGATACAATACAATACAAGTACAATAAATTATCAATAGAGTTGACCTTCATTTTTGTTTATAGATCAGGATTGGATATTTGCTGTTATTACCATTGGTGAGCTAACTGGAAGATTTCATTTCATATAGACAGTTTCACAAAAGGCATGACTTCGTAAATGTATAAGAGCTTGACTTTTGTCACAAGAATCTCAGTAAAGTAAACGTGAAATCCATTTACGTCTCCATGAAGGATTTCCATTTAATCCGTTGATTTTAAAGCGTAGTTTAAGCACCAAATTACAATAGTTTATGGTTTAGTCTAGCAAGGCTTTCTAACCATAAATCTTTCTCTAGTATTTGAAGTTAACCAAATTTTTACTCGGAATCTGTTTAAATCGATTCGTACAAATCGAAATATGGCTAGAAAGAAACACAAAAGGAATGGCAATGGAAAAATTGATGTTGTGCTATGCATGATTTAAACCGGCTAATACTACCCCACCACAGTGAAACATTTATAGCGCTACGGTGCCACTTCTGAGTCGTTTCAATTAATTTCGTGTTGTTTACGTTGACAATATTGCGTAGATTTCGATTTACTGTATTACCCCAATCGTTTTTTCTACCAATAGGACAACATTACACAATTGCATGGTTTTATGATCCTATAAATCAATTATTTCTAATCAAACGAAATATAATTATTTATGTACTGTACAGTGTGAACATAATAACTTTTGAGCAGCTGCTTCAAAACTGATCTCTGTAGTTTTCATCAACTGAGGAAATTAATTTCCATTTATGATTTTATGGCCACAGATTAACCATAGAAAAAAAAGATGGGCAATTACTAAGGTTGACATTATTACATCGAAAGCGTGTGTTGGCATTCATCTATGGCGATGGCAATTTTTAATTCCCCTTATAGTTAATTAAAGCTGAAATGCAATAGATAGACAATTAATTTACGAAAATAGATGTTATACATGCCAGACGGAAAATTAGCATTATGGTGTAGTACCAATTAGGCAGATTTATAATTGTTAGCGTGTCTCAGCCAATACATACAGATTTGTGGAAGTATTTTATTCTCTGCCTGATTCAGCTCCTTAAACCTATTAATTTAGGTCTGTGATTGTTAAGGCTATAGAAAAGTTGTTTGGCTTACGACTAAAGAAAATGGACAGGAAGATAAACAAGATAGACATACTAGAGACACTTGAAAGTTTTCTACTGCCGCCATTTGGTACATAGAGGAATGACTGTGCTGTCGCTGATGTGATGCGTTGAAAACTTTAAGCATTACAACAGACTTTGCATGTACTCTGGAAGCAATTAACTTTTGAGATTAAGATTAGGGTTCTGGTTGCCACTACACTGTACCCCCTCTCACCAACACTCCACACACATCACCAACAGAACAAAACTGCCTTCTTTAGTTCACAATTAGCTACAGCCTTGTTATAGTTTCCGGGAATCAGAGCATAATGATTAAAATGAATTGCAGAGATGTGCGGTGTATTCGACTCATGTATAACCACCGCAAAGGGTTAGCCTTCCCATTTATAATTCTTCCTGCTGCAGTCTTCCGAAAATTCTATTAGCCGCACTCACAACGTGTTCCAGCTCTCCTTCCAATATATAGATAGTTGCACGGATGCAATATTGTGATAATGACTTGGGGGAAAATTCCCCAGCATATTACTTATAAGTGAACCGTCGAGCTTTCTGTATTAATACCGATAGAAAATCAGCTTAATATATATCTTCGCTGCTCAAATGTGGGAATATCGTGATATTTTTTTTGCTGGGACGGAAAGACGGGTAATATAAATCGATCTACCGTTGAGCAAGTGCACCAAGAATGAATGCATCTAAAAGTAAGCCCAAAGGTGCTTAGCCTATGGTGAAAACGTTTCTGATATACTTTTTGCTCGCTTCAATGATTTATACAAGTAAAAATTGCATGTACATACAATGTTTATAATTTGATTTTGAAATGTAATTGAATTCCTTCAGGTGGATCCTATAGGTTATTTTATTTATTACACACTTTACGTGATGTAGATTGATGCAACTTGGACGAGAAAGTAATTGGAAACGTGTTTCTATACATATATATAAGTTTAACAGTTATGGATATTATCACACATTATTATATAAAATATTAATGCATCATACCGTAATAAATATTTTAGGCATACAAATATGTATGCTTACTTAGTGACTGAACTAATAATAATAAGTTCTGCTTATGTATACAGGCAATCGTTAATAGTTTGTGTACACACAATGAGGAGAAAGCTCATAGTGTACAGATAAGGCCAGTGAATAAACAAACTCCATTTTACAGCGTGCTTACACTATTCGGAGCAATCCTATTTTGGTGAGTGAATAATGATGTATGTAGAAGCATTATAATTTGTTTATGTATACAGTTGTGCGCACCGCAGCTGCTATCACTGACTGTGCACATTGTGTGCGCACTTCTTTACTCAACACAAAGGCAAATTACGTATTTACGGATTCATTTCTGAGGGAATGTTTAGGGCGAACGATTGAATAAATTGTATTACTAACTAATAAATAAGTAGAATAAAGTTGGAGATGGTTGGAGATTTAGTATGTAAAAGGTAATACAATTTCAAAATAAAGGCTATATTTAGTAATAAGAAATGTAACAATATATGGTAAAAATGAATTTTCCATTGTATGTCTTCTCCATACCTTATATACATCTAATATCATGTTACACAATACAAATTGATCTACTGTATTCGTGTATCATTATTGTTAGCAGCTCTTGTAATGGCTATTCGACACGTTTATTTTTTACAGTACAGACAGGTATGGCTCATAAAAACGCCAGGTAACATGCGAGGGAGGACACAATGTTATGTGGTACTTGAGTTTCTCGCAACAGTACACACATCACAGAATCGTGTAATAATATTAAGGCGCTCAATAAATCTAATCAGGACTTTCTCCATTAGAAAAATATAAATTATATAAAGCGAAAATCTGCATAAGTAAATACATTGAATTTTGTTCTCCATAACGTGCCTTGCAGACGTACTTCGAATGTTCCAAAAAAAAGGAGTGACGCTACTAAAATATGTTGCGCAATTTTTATATAATCTCTCGGGGAGCATTATGTAATGTAATTGGGGTACAATCCGATACGAACCTATCGGATGTCCTTAAAATTTGTCTTTTCGAATAATAAATTTTTCAAATTGGCATCCCTAATTGCGAATGTTTCTGTGTGTTTCACCATTATGGATCAGTGGTGTAGTATTACCACCCCTCTTATGCGAAATACTCCTTTGTTCCACTTTCACTCCTTATTTATGGCACGTTCGTTTTTGATCTTTTTGAGATGTGAGATGCAGTATGGAATGGAGTCACGATGGAAGATGTAAGGAGCACTTGTTGCCTAAGAACAAGACCCAGCTCGTCTCAATGCATGCAAAACAGCGGAAAGCATAATATTTTTACAGGGAGCAGAAAAGAAACCCCAGAAGAATAAAGTAAAGCCAAACCAAACAAGGCTGAGCAAAGGAAATGAAAGTCAACTACGTTTCATTCATGCTATAAAATATAAAGTCTCTATATCATTTCATAGGTGAATTGACACGACACAACAGAGAACAGAATTCCTCGGTAAAGAAAAACCATTCCATTACTAACATCGTTCTTGTGCCTACATACCTTTACACTTTTGTACACCAGAAGAAGTGCACGCAGTACTGTACTCACTTTCATTGTTATGTGTCGTAGTCGTGTATATGTAAGTAGTATAAGGTGCGGACGAAAAATATTTTTACGAAACTTGTGTATTACCACTACCTATAAAAGAATAAGTGTGTAGGTACCTACATTCAGATATAGATCTCCACATTCATAGAGAGATACGACATTGATGCATCCATGGGTGTTTACTGTACATACTACACATACACCAGGTACCTAGGTGCTTTTCAAATATTTTACACTGTGCTGACAATGCGAAAGACCGGTAGAGTCAAAACACGCGTCGATTCTCTTTCAGATCTTGCACCATCGCCCCCAATACACCTCTCTCACACTGTACATTTATGTATGCTTTATAATGTATAATACTATAAGAACATGTACTTTTACACTTCCTTATTGTCTTTATGTATGCATGTGATTCTGCTCGTATGTTCAATATGTAAATATATGAGAAGCAGCTTTCGTTGCCCAGAATGCAACTCGTGTGTAAAGTGGCTATATGGGCTACAGAGGACAGTAACTAACGAATACATGAAGACATAAACTTTAATACGTTACGTAACATAAAGTTGGCTTTTCTCGTAAAGGAAATCACTATGATGGAGAAAAGAAGATGTAGTCAGAGTAAAAGTGTGTGCAACGACATAGTGTCGTGTGTGTCTGTATTTGTGGGTGGCTTTCTTCGCCTGGATCTCATCTTGAATTTTTTCCTTTCCCTCCCATGTGCTCTATCACTTTGCCGAAATATTCTGCTGCTATGGATGGATTCATGAAATGCAGTATGAACAAGGGAAATGATATGGTGCCCCTCTCTTTAGTTCCACATATTCTTTCATGCATAAGATGAACGAGCCCGGCATTACAACTACAACAAGTGCACAAAATACTCAGATAAGGTATTGTAGCGTAGCGCCATATCAGCCACGATTTAAATAAGCACAGTCTTTCGTGTGTACATTAATGCCACTCTACCAGATAGTACCTAGTAAGCTGTAAATAGAAGGAATATTCCGGTTCAGCTACAAGATATTTATTCGTACAAGTCGATCCTCTCGGCTACATACTTTTACATGGTGTGCCATGTGTACTGGTTAAGTGAATTCTCCTTTATAGTGTGTGCACAGTATATAAAGAGTTGAGTTGTGAGTGAGTTGTGTATTATGAATGTACAAGTACAGTTACAGTCGCCTAAATGATAAGTTTATGCATTCATGTGTATAGAGTTGTTTTGCATATTTTACCACTGAGAACAGTCTACTCTCGAGGGCACCAACCAGTTCCTCTACACACATATCCCCATATGCTAATGCAACTTTTTAACAGTTATGCTCTATGAATCTGATGTGTGTGGATGTGCAGTAGTAGAGGCATGTAGTCCATATATAATCACGGATCTCTCGAAAGGACGATGAAACTTTTAGGGGTTCTCTACACTAAATTCATTCGATCAATGATTTAGTAGGTTATGCACTAGCATTGCCTATAAAATAGTTTCTTGGGGTGGGGAAAGTTCAAAATACTTAACATTTTGCCGACTATCCTCAATTTTATTAATAAAAGATAATAATCTGTTCAAACAATGCACAGTGTTTACTTCCAAATACTACATGCAGCATGGGAATCTCTGTAAATGCAACGTTGATTTTTAGATGAGTGCTGTTGCTACTTTCTACTTAGGCCAGGAACTCGGAAATAGTTGAATAAATAGTTTCTATACAAATGCAGAATTGCAAACGAGAGGAGTATTTGGTTGGGTTAGCATCTGTGAGCTTTCCCTAACGCAGTAATGTCGAAATCCAATTCCTTTGCACTGGAAATCCGGTGAAAACTTTTTCCACTTCCCATTTAATTGTGTCTTTTGTGTTCCTAATTAAATATGATTGTGCTTAAGCTCTAAATGCCGTTAATTGTAGATGGTTTGCTATACACCTACCTATATTTATACATGCAAAAGTGTAGTTGAAAGTGCCGAGGGAAACATTGAGTGTTTTTATTGTGTCGTTTCAGGGAAGCCACCTCCGTATATAGAATGGCGTATTGGAGACGACACGGTATCTTCTAACGAGCCAATTTTCCGGCTTGAAGACGAAGTCTTGACAAAGAAACTCAAAGTTGTACAAGTGAGGAGAGAACATCACGGTGCTAATTTGACATGCTTGACTTGGTATTAACATAAACTTGATATTTATTCATATATATTGGAATCATGAATGCATTGTTTAAATATATAGATTTATTTTATTGTACCTAGGTATACGAACTCTTCTGAACCCAACTATTACAAACGTCTTTTTTTCGGAGGTGTCTCGACGGTAGCTGACTCTGTTTCTGAGTCCGACTCTATGATCTCCTAAGAATATTAAATAACAATTAGATTGAATTTATTATTGTGTCAATGCTCAAAACACGTAGATTCAGTTGATGGGGGCGAAGTGGACGAGTTGGAATATTGTGTTAGTAATTCCACAACATTCTACATTACTCCGGATGCATTGCTTCTCATAATTGTCAGCTGTTTACATTTTTCGTCGAGAGCTCTCAACATCTCTTTTTTCTTTTCGATTGTTAAACTTAAAATCGGTAGATCCAGCATGTAGACGAAATATTTTTCATCGGAAACTTCCACATTGTTTCCAGTCGCCGTCTCTTGAATTGTCTTCTTCCAATTGTTCACTGGGTCAGTGGAGTAATCGTTTTCTTTCAGCATATTAATTAAGTCATTGGTAGCACATTTGAATGTGAGCTTTCCTTCGAAGTAGTCATTTACGAATCTTACTTGTTCGCTGAGTCTCTTCACTTTTGCTTCCAACAACCCTAATGCAGTGTTTGTTGCATCTTCATTGGTTTTAGTTTCCGTGTCTTGGATTTCGGGGAACTTATCGGTGAATTTGCATAACCAATTAAATGAGGCCTGTTTTGTGGTGTGATCCAAAGCTTTGTGAGGTTTTCCGATGAAGTGCGGTGTATGCATAGCACAATCTACGAATATCGGTACCTAGAAGAACGGAGTCCACAATGATTTTCGATAAGGTAGTTTCTTCCAGAGTGTTCAAAATGCTTTGACCGCCTGATGAGCTCAAAAATCAAAGCTTTATAAATAGTTATTCTGTTCAGCTCCGTAAGGTGCTGTTCTCCCACAGAAAACTCCGATACCCCGTACGAACACCGAGCAAGTATCGTATATCATAGATTTATGTGCCTACCTAAATATGTACGAACAGTACTTCTAGGTTTTCAGAGCAATGCGCATGGATAGTGGAGCTGTCCCAACCACTAGAGCCAGGAGGCAATGTAGCTTAACTTCTACAGAAGAGAGAAGATACTCGCTACTGCGTGCTCCTTAAAGATAATGTTCACAATCCATGGGATAATGACATGTCCACGTCTCTCATGTCTATTTAAATCATAAAGGGTACCATAGTCAAACCCACATTTCTTACACGTGGAAGCATCTGACATTTTCAAAATCCTAACTACAACAAAATTCTGTAGAAATTAAATTTACTGTTTTTGTCCTAGTCGTTAATAATTAGAAATATTATGTGCAAAAATTTCATCGAAAGAATTGCACAAGTGTGTATAAATTATAAATACAGCTTTTATAGAAGTATAAAAGCTTTGTATGATGAGCGTATTTCTATTTCTTACACTTTCCGAATTAAAACTGTTCATCTGATAATGTGTACTCGTGCTGAAATCAGTAGTATTTTCACTTAATGCAAAACGTTTGTATTTGAAAAGTTAAATTTGTAATTACAGCAAATTCAACAGAATCAGCTCCAATTGAGACACCTCTGCAAACAAATGGTTTACAACAGTTGGATTCAGAAGAGTTTTTTAACCATAAAAAATTATATATATTTAAATAATGCATTTATGATCTCTTGTTAACAGGAATTCCAATTTGACGGATCCATTAAGCAAAACTCTCCAATTGAAGATAGCCATAAAAAATTATATATATTTAAATAATGCATTTATGATCTCTTGTTAACAGGAATTCCAATTTGACGGATCCATTAAGCAAAACTCTCCAGTTGAAGCTTTATCGTAAGTTCTTCGCCTGCGTAGACAGTTATTAGACACTTACCTTCCTTCACACAACTTTAGTTTATTTTCACTAACTTACTCTCTCACCCACTCCCTCACGCATCTCCTCTTCAATGCCAATTCCCTCTCTCTCTCGCTCTCTCTTCGTTGCTATCATATTTGTCTCTAAGTGAGTCCAACTCCATACTTTATGTGTTATTCGGCTCGACTTAATTTCCTATGAGAGGATTCATGGGAAATTGAAACCTGTCGTACAGTACTAGCATCTATTACGTAGAATGTATATAAATAGTAGGTGTAATTTGATATTGGGAACTTCCCTCTTATGCATGCTATGTTTGTATTTCGTCAGTTCACGAGAGAATAGTAGTAAAAGGTATACTATCTCTTCGTACGCATTCGATTCTATTTCCTCCTCGTCGACTTTCCTTTGAAATTCCGTCCATTTTCTCGTTTTGTCTGTTCCGCTCTGTTCATCTCTTCCTCCACTCAGCCCTTGATTCTATACTTTTCTTTCACTGTGCAAAGAGTAGTCAGTGTAAACGAGAATGAAAATGAAGATATGCTCACACTACACAAGCAAAGCAAACGCACACACTCCCTTTAAATGCTGCTTTATACACTCAGCCGACGCACAAGGACAAGAATTCCTTGTCTACTGTAATTCAATGTTACAATAGTTCATACAGACAGCATTTCACATCATTCATTGGATAATGTCGTATATTGCATAATATTACTTATATATTGTCTTTGCTAGTCTCTTTATTAATTTTACAATAAAATATCGATTTGTCCCTTTTTTCAAGAAATTCAGCTACGAGTTTTTATACAGTAAACCGTAATGACGAATGTATGTTGTGCGATACTTTCATAGTTGAACAGTTGTGACCATATGGAGTAATGATATAAAGGCACGCAGTGATACGTAAATAGTATACGCCCTATAATACTTATCTACGATTTAGATATAAAACATAAAGTATAGTGAAGATTGCTTGTTCGAAAAGGGTTAGTCTCGTTGATGTGGCATCTAATGTAACTCAGAACTAGAAATATTCGACTGCTGGTAGATCCCGATCTTCTGGGTAAAATGAGGAGGAAATGAATTGGAACTGCTGATCTTGTTACTTCCGACAGAATCTTCTCTCACTGTAATAACAAAAGGATGAGTTTCTAGCTATCGAAGCAGCTGAGGCTAAATATCACACAGTATGTATAGTCGTACATTCTTCGGAAATATCACATACCTTTATTAATAGACTGCTACTATTTGTAGGCGCCCAGTCCAATCTTCCTTTTCATAATTGAATTGTATTTGGGAATCATATATGCTTTGTTTGTTTTTTTCTTGTGGGAGGTAGGAAGCAGATCACTTTCTTGCATTTAGTGAGAATATCTACAATGTGCGTACATCAGGGGAAGGTTCGCTTTACTTGACTTCTGCAATTAATTTTAGTAAGTGGAAAAATTAATTGATATTTGATCCATATGGATCAAAGGGCACTCGAACATTAAAGAGATTGATTGCATTAGACATGTCAAGGCGAAAATCTCGATAAATTCACGTGGGTGAATGAGTTTTCATTTAACTTATTCTTTAACATTGTGGAATAGAACCTTACGTGAAAATCTCATCAATAATAACTCTAAGATTAAGATATAGTATATACGTCTATCTGTATCTGCTCAACTATGTACATCTGCATTTGTCATTTGTGTACACATTGTATGTTTTCTTTAAGTAGTAGTTTGTGTGAATATTTCAGTATTTAGAATATTCCTTTCCTACGATTGTTACATGTGCAAAATGTAGTATTGGGTAAAAAAAACTTTAGTAGAACTCTTTTTGTTTTCAATTCGTTTGAAAGAAAATAATAAAAAATGGGAATGATTTTTTTGGTTGACAGTGAGACCCCTCTCCGCCCACATAAGTCAAAGAGACCGTCTGGTAGCCAACCAACGACACGAGATTCAATGTGTTGCGATGGGGTCACGACCTCAGGCGATGATTACTTGGTGGATGGGCAACCGGCAACTAACCGACGTGACAATTTTGGTAAAATGTCTCTTCCACTCTCCTTTTACGTAGCTTTTCCTTCCGTCTCTTCTATATGTGGAAATATCTGCAATTCCTCTACATCGTGTTTACTGTCTCTTCGTATTCACCCATTTATTTCACAAAGACATCTGTAAAGCAAACAGAACATCTTTCCTCCAGCACATTCTATATCTTTTCTCTTTGGATTTGTGTCCTACTTACATTACAGTGCCTATCTTGATCTAAGGCTGGGGCACACAAATAAATACAGAGGCATTCTAGAGCAGAGTTCAAGGCAGAGCAAACCAAAACGAATACTAACCAATAATATGACTATATTCTTGTTATGTTTGCCTCGAAGCATCCTTTGCACTCTTCCCCGCCGCTTTCCTAGGAATCGCGTGAACTAATGATATTTTCTTATGTTTGCAGCACGACGCACTTTTCTCGCACAATCCAGCCCCACATTGTCAATTAAATAAAGGAATACACTTTATCGTGAACTTTCTCTCAAAGAAAGCGCAAATGTTAGTAAATTTTAAATAGCGGTTAAATATTTTAAGCACTGAGCCTACCAAAAAGTGTACCGACGCTGTTCATTTTTCATTTTCGGACGCATTGACAATCATTTTATCATTAAATCGGAATTTATACTTCGTTCCAGCTCTTAATTCCGATTTAGTGATTATAAATGGGTAAACAGAACAGGAAAGGCTTGCAATTTTTTCCACGCTTCATTGAGATGTAAGTATGCATATGTATGCAACATTAACGATTGAAACTAGCAATGCTACCTTTAAATGTACGTTCACCGACAGTATTATGGGTGTGTAGCTCGAATTCTAATTTAAAACGCGCATGACTTATTAGTACTATTTGCTTAAGGTTATATATGTAGTAACTACCCACTTGAACATGCTGGAACTGAAATATAAATTGCATGAACTGAGAATCCAGGTCTATAATTTTTTTACTTCGCATAAGTGGCTTTTTGACAAACTCAATAAATTATTAGTCAAACGTCTCCATTAAGTTAGCATGTTTGTCTACCATACATTTAACTCATGAATACATGCATACCAAAGTTATCTCTAGCCCCAGCACATTTTGAATTGTATTGTATGAAAATTGTATTTCCTTCTCGGAAATTTATCTACACACAATTAGACGAGTGGATTCTACATATATGGTTAATTTTTATTTTGCTATTATATAGAATCCAGCTCACAACAACTGTGTGTTATGCAAATAATATAGGTGCTTGTTCTAACTGTAATATCTACTATTAAAATTTGGTGGTGGTAGAACTAGCATGATAAAGACTGTGACACCATGCAATACCACTATTATTTTCCCTAATGCGCACACATACGCAGCACGTATAGTACATTCACTGGGACCTGTAATGCTAACAAGACTGTATTCAGAATAGGGCATTACAGCTAAAGCACCCGATCCTCCCACAATTTCTACTTAAAGGAGCTAAGACTATTATTATTAGTACAACAAGGAAAAGACGATGGTATTCGTGAGACTCGTTTTTTAACACGACCTTTCCTTATTATAAATGGCGCTTGCAATGCTAGAAAGCACTCCTTATATAACAGGTGCTGGTATCATCATTCTTGTTGAGTGGCTAGACCAACCGATTTTCTGTAGCTCACCAAGTGGTTGTAGTAAGTATGTCATACGAATAGCGATTTCATTCTGAGATAATTCGGATAATTGTGGCAAGTTTCTGGTATTGCTTATTTGTACGACCAGTGAGTTTCTATTTTGTAATTGAATGACAAGGAAGAAAGAACTTTCCTTAATGTACAATTTCTACAATCAACTTTTATAAAATTTGATAAAGAAATATACCTAAACTACATACTGATGTGTTCACGTATTGCACAAGATACATTATTAACACGCTCACAACAGTTCAGAGGCATACAAATTGTAATGCGTATAAGAAAAATCTTGAGAATATGTTGTAAAGAAAGGTTGGTGGTACATTTTGCATTGAAACCAATTTGGCAGGGTACATTTATCTACTACAGGTCTATCAGGTCTTTTACCTGATTTAGTATCACCAGTTGTCCAATTGAAGATACAATCATTCTTTTTCCAGCAATATACAGCGAGTGCGAGTGGTTGTGAAAAGTTGTGTATTTGCAGGAGAGGAGAAAACGAAAGAGAGTACAAGGAGAGCAGAAGCCTCCTCACACGCACGCACAAGGTACCTACAAGCATGATTGAACTAACGATGAAAAGAAATGGATGGGAAATGGAAGTAGCTGATGCGTATTTTCTTTTGATTGCACTGTTTCCTTGCTCCGTTTGTTAGCAGATTGAGCAAGGAACATTTCGAGAGCTCTCCGAGAACTGTATTACCAACAATCCACCATGTGATCGAATTGTAGCGAATGCTGTGCGCGCAGATCTATACTTTACTTATTTATAGCATAAGGAGATACAGATGATTATAGAAATAAAATATAAACTATAGGAAGGTGAAATAAATGTGACGAGTTTGTCTCCACATCTAATATATTTACAGATACCTATCTGCAGTGCTAGTGCTGATGCAATCTGTAGGGGAAATGTGTTCTCTAGGTGCACGACGAGGAAGACACGACATAGAGCCCATTTGTATTTCCCCTTCTACTACCACTGATACATTATGTAGTCTGTATGTACCTAGTTAGTATGTGTGAAGGCTTTTTATGCAGCTCATTCTTCTTGCTGTTCATGCAGCATTATAAATATAATAAAGGTACGATTGTTTGTGTCATCAACAGTGTCTTTGTGCCATGTGGTAATTGTAGTTGTTTGTTTTGTTGCAGACGGATGAAGAGTCAGTGCAACCGGGAGCACCAGCCTCGGAGTCTGATGAAGTAGAGAATGTAACCAGAAGTAGTTTGGGTCTGGTGCCGTCTATTGATGATAACGGCGAAAAAATAACATGTCGAGCCGAGAATCCGTGGGTGCCTCGAAGCTTCGTGGAAGACTCGTTTCGGTTAAGTGTCGTATGTAAGACGCCCATAAATCTCACATAGTTGAAGCAAAGATTTTCCAATTCGGCAATCCGTTAGTGTAGCCAGCAGAGACATGCACAGAGCAACCAAGCCACCGAATGAGAGCAACTACGATTTCTACGACTACCACAATACTACTACCACCACATCACGATCTTCTGCCCACAGTTACACCACACAGACACACAGACACAATGTATATGTACATTATGTCTACGGATGCTGACTACAGAGCAGGAATATCTTCAAGCACAAAGATAATACAGTGCTGCTGTATTTATATATGCGAGATACACGTCTCCTATGCGGTACCATAGCATAAACTGTCATATGCATTTATTATGACGCATTCTTCTCGTAGATGAGCCTTTTAGTTATGTACATACAATATAAACAT